>JAKUCV010002904.1:12503-49360 GCA_028386065.3 Turnera subulata
GACCCCAATAAAAAATTAGTGATTATAAAGGAAGGAAATGACAAACTGATCCATATAACAAATTCCTTACGGCTCTTGCAAATTGTCAAAATCTGATCGGTCTATATATTGGACAAGCCATTTGGCATCACAAGCGCACAGCTTATTATATTGGAAAAGTCACTATCTTTTTTTCTTTTGATGATAAAGCTAAGGTGCTGTCTTCCCCATTTTGGCAGAAGATACCTTACTAATTGTATCCTGACAATGGAAAAGAAAACAAATCCACCCACTGACATCGAAGAAGAAAATAGGCGTCCATTGCCAAACTTTCCTCCATCCATTTGGGGTACGACCTTCAGTTCATTCTCCTTTCCAAAACAGGTAACTAGCACCTTCAATTCTTTCTTTTTTTAGTATAAAAAGAAGTAACTAGGCTCACCATAATTAAAGTGAACCCTAAATCTCAAGGTCAATGTTTTGAGTCTAGTGGTAGTGGGTTATGGACTCACAAGGGATGACACGTAGAGGCATAGAGAAGTAGATACATCGTCTAGCTATTGCATGCAGTTCATGCTAAATTACTTTTTGTTTCTTTCTTATTACTTCTTTTCTCAAATGTGTAGGAATTCCAATTTTACACTACCCAAATACAACAGCTGAAAGAAGAGGTGAAGAGGATGCTGATTGTTTCTACAAAAGATGTAGCGAAGAACATTGGCTTCATGGACCTATTGTGCCGCCTTGGTGTGTCCTACCGTTTTGAGACTGAGATTGAAATACAGCTCAAAAATATTTTTTGTGACCTTCCTCGTCAAAGTGACAATGATGATCTCTATACTGCATCGACTCTATTCCGAGAATTATAGGGAAGCAACAAACGGGCTTCATGGAAGGGAGAAACATTATGGATGGTGCCTTTCTCGCTGGGGAATTTGTGCACAGTATCAAGAAGAGCAATAACAAGGCGATTATTTGGAAGCTGGATTTTAGGAAAGCATACGACTCCGTTGATTGGGGCTACTTGATGCAAGTTATGTCAGCTATGGGGTTCGGGCAGAAATGGAGATCATGGATTATGGAGTGTTTGTCAACATCATCACTCGCAGTATTGGTTAATGGGTCTCCCACTGAAGAATTTTCATCGGAGAGGGGTCTTAAGCAGGGTGATCCTTTATCACCGTTTCTATTTATCGCAGCTGAAGGCTTGCCTCGTATTCTGAAGAAGGCAGTTAGTTCGGAGCTCATAAAAGAGGTACCTGTGCATAACGTCACTGCTTCAGTTTTACAATACGCAGATGATACCATCCTTTTCTCACCAGCAGATGCTTCAGTCTTGCAAAATTTAAAAAGATGTCTTAGAGTGTTTGAGGCCCTATCCGGTCTTAGCATTAATTTTCATAAGAGCAGTCTGATTGGAATAAATATGAGGCAATCTGAGGTCTCGCACTTCGCCAACATGTTACATTGTCGACCGGAATTTTTTCCGTTCAAATATTTGGGCTTTCCTCTTGGTGCTAATATGAAGCATATGGCTGCATGGAAACCTGTAATAGAGAAATTTAGCTCTAAGTTGGCTTCCTGGAAAGGTAAGCACTTATCTATTGGTGGGAGGGTGACGCTGATCAAGTCTGTTTTGAGTGGCTTGCCTGTATACTTCATGTCAATGTTTCAAATGCCTGTCGCTGTTGCAAAGAAGATTATTAGTATACAGAGGAATTTCTTTTGGAATGGCTTGGATAAAACGCGGAAGGTCTGTCTTGTTGCATGGAGAAAAATTGCGGTGCCAAAGGATCTTGGAGGTATGGGAATTATCGATATTGCAATTATGAATCAATGTTTGCTGTTTAAATGGTTATGGAATTTCACTCATGTCAAGAACAAAGAATGGACGTTGTTGATTAAGAATAAGTGTGCAAGCCTTGATAGTTCTTTGTCACCTTCTTTTGAGTTTTCCAAGGCTTCAAAAACCTGGCGTGACATCGTGTTATCTGGGTCTACCGCTAGTCAGTCTGGGACAAGTTTGTTAGAAGGCTCCATCATTCAAATAGGCAATGGTACACGTGCAAAATTCTGGAAGGAAAACTGGTCTGGGCGGGGAGTTTTTGGTACAAAGTACCCGAGAATCTTCTCAGTGTCCTTGTGCAAAGAATCATCTGTGGCTGAATGTTTATGCCAAATCAATAGTCACCCAGTATGGAAGAGTTCTTGGCGGAGACCGTTACGGGATTGGGAGGAAGAGGATGTCGATCTCTTGCAAGCTGATATTCACAGTATACAGTTGAGTGATAATAAAGCAGATGAAAGAATCTGGATTAATGATCCCAGGGGCCAATACTCTGTGAAGAATGGGAGAACTTACATTTATAACAAGCTTGGTTACCAAAGATCCAAGCCTCTTCCATGGCTAGCTGTTGTCCCTTACAAGGTTGAGTGTTGGATATGGCTCGCTTTAAATCACGGCATTCCTACAAAAGACGTGCTACGTCATCGCGGTATTGTCTCTTTGGCTGAATCCATATGTCCAATGTGTCTGCATAATCTCGAAACGCGAGATCATCTTCTTCTTTCATGTCCTCTTACATGGCGCATCTGGGCGAGGTTATGCAAATGGTGGGGAGTTTATTGTTGCTTTCCTGAATCCTTGGAAGATTTTTTGTTGCAGTGGGCCTATTTATCACCTTTTCCCATTAGTAGATCTTCCTGGGTTATACTTTGCTTCTCGACATTGTGGGCTGTGTGGATTGAAAGGAATAGAAGGGTCTTCACTAATAATAGCACCGAGTTTGACAGATTGGTGGACTCTATTATTATTCATGCCACTGCTTGGATTAAAGCGTTGCACACTGACTTTCCCTACAGTGCCTCCCATGTTTTAGCAAGTGCAGAAACTGTGAAGAATTGGAAAGGCAAACGTAGGAGTTTCAACATGTTGAGTAGTAGATAGTGTTACTAAACTTTTGTTCACAGCGATTCTGTTATCTTTTTGTCGCCATAAGTTGGCTCCCTCCATACATGTACTTTCAGTTTAGTATATGAATAAAGATCATCGTTAGTATCAAACAAAAAACATGGTTACAAAGTGCCTTGCTTTAAGTCCCTAGTTACACTTCTTGCATCTTTCCTTTTAGTTTTTTGGCATGCTATCGGTGAAGGCAACTAATGCGCCGATTTTCGAGCAAAGTGATGTCTGTGGCCTTCTCCGCTATTAGATATGTTGCATTTTTTGTCTTCTGATGTAATCGGAACTGCTTGTTTGCCTGCGCTTGTACCAAAGAAAGAAGTAAATTAAGTAATGTTCATTTCTTTTGATAAATAATTAATTATGTGTTTTTCTATAGCTGTGTTCCAAAAGTTCAATGCCTTTTCACAAAGGATTAACAAGAATTGAGGCCAGGCAATACATCTCCTTTTACGAGGAAGAAGAGTCCGTAAATGGAACTTTATTGGAGTTTGCCAAGTAAGATTTTAATCGAGTACAGTTGCTGCATAAACAAGAATTGACCATTCTCTCAAGGTGAAATTTTTACCTAAAAACAAGTACCAACCAAGGCATAGAAAAACGTTAACAAAGATTGTTTCTATACCATTCATTTCAGGTGGTGGAGGGACACAAATTTTATGGAGCAACTTCCTTATGTGAGAGATAGAATCGTGGAGGCTTATTTTTGGGCAAATGCGTTTCTTTCAGAGCCCCAGTACGAGCTTTCAAGGATTATGTTAGCCAAGTATATAGCAATGATATCAGTGGTTGATGATACTTATGATGCGTATGCTAAATTTGAAGAACTCATACATTTTACACAAGCAATGGAGAGGTCTCACTCGCTACTTATTCATTCTTTTAATGTTCTTTCTACTTGTTTGCTTCTTTTGCCTCCAAGAACTAATGGGTATGGCCTGGTAGTCTGGGCCGGATTTCAAGAGGTAAAGAGAAAAAGTCTCCGGCTTAATCAAAAATAATGCATCTAAAATACATTCTGATGAGAGCCTAGTTATCAGAGCCCACACCATGCCGGGCATGGCCTGGCCCGAGCTCAATTTGGGTTCTTGAAAGAGTTGGGCCTGATATACACCTAATCCTGAAAAGCTTGGGTGGTTTTTTAGTTTTACTGACGCGGTTGAACCGTTAAAAATCCATGAACCGGTCGAATCACATTTAAATCATAAAAAGCTAAAGTTTTCTTTCCTTTATTTTCACACAAAAAGTGTATTATTTAACAGAATATTCATATTTTTTAGACGTTACATTTGTTTTTTTATTTTCACAATTAATTATTAATTATTAAATAATTATTATCTCAATTTAATTATATTAAACCCCCATTTCGAATATGGCCTGACTAGTGAACCATGACCATGATCGTTTCTGGGTCTATGGAGGGGCCAGTTCTGATAATTATGGATGAGAATAACCTTCATCTTACATGTAAATCCAGTAAATTTCCCTAAGACCAATTATCACCAGCTGGCTATTGCAGTACCTTGTGTTCATTTACAATGATGGGGCATTGCATCAACTCCTTCACATTTTGATAAATAATTTTTTTCTTGTGCTAGGTGCGATATCGATGCCATTGATCAACTACCAGCTGAGTACATGAAATTTCTCTACAAAGTTCTCATAAATATTTTCAACGAAACAACCTGCGAGATGACTGAAAAAGGAAGACCTTATTCAGCAGATTTTGTAAAGGAGGAAGTAAGAATTTCTTAATTAATACTTTTGGAATTTTAATTATGATCACTCAATTTTTTTTGTCATTATTACCAGTTTAAAATCCTGGTGCGATCCTACCATACTGAAGCAGAATGGTCGAATAGCCGACATGTTCCACCATTCGAAGAGTACATGCGCAATCGAAAATTATCAAATGGGACAACGTTAATTTTAGCATTAGCCTTCACTGGAATGGAAGAAGTAGCAGGAATCAAAGAATATGAATGGCTAAGAAGCAATCCAAAGATTATAGAAGCTGCAAATTTAGTTATTTGTGCAATGAACGACATATCAAGCCATCAGGTATAGTTACATCTGAAACTAGTTTTTGAAATTTGTGCTAGAGTTTCTAGTTTATTCGTAAATCTTTCTTTCATCTAACAATACTCTCTCGTTTGTCATTGAAGGATGAACAAAAGAGGGGAGACTGTGCATCAAGTGTTGAGTGTTATATGAAAGAACACCAAGTCTCTAAAGAGCAAGCAGTCGAAGTGATTAAGAAAATGGGTGCAAATGCAGCTAAAGACATCAACAATATGTGCATGACATTGGCTGTCATTCCAAAGCCGATCCTTAAACTATTCTTTAATATTGTCAGAGGATGAGATGTTGTGTATACAAGAGGAGATGGGGATGCATATACAAATCCATCCATGTTGAAAGATCATGTTGCCTCAATATTTATTGAGAAAATACCCATTTGATAATGGGTTCGGCTTTCATGGTATATTGGCCCATTCTTTGTAGAGATTCGTTTGTTATATTGTGCTCAAAGCGTCTGCCACATCCCTTACTTCCTATTGTCCAATCTCTATACTTACAATAAAATATCTTCCATTAGATGTCATTTGATGTTAAATTATTAATTTTATTAAAAAACTGGTTCACTTTGTTTTATATATACGTTTAATTTTCAAAGCCTGGGAATTGGGATTTAAGAAACCATGTTTCTTAAATCCAACATGGTTTGCAAAACCGCGAAAGGAAAATGGAGGAAGTGGAAAAAAAAACCGATTTAATTTGATTGTCTCCTGCATGCCAAGACTAAACTGTAATGAAATTCATCTTATCTGCCTACCAATCCAACAACCACTCTTGACAAACATTTAATAACTGTTTAACAATGGAAGAATAATTTTCGGCTGTTTCGACTTCAAGAAAAGCTTTTGGAAATAAACTGCTACCACAAGTAATGCCTTCGAGTCTGATGGAGAGGTTGATAGTTTTCTAAAGCTGTTACTACTTATTTTCCAACAAAAGATTTTAGGCTCAAAAAATCAAGATCCGGTGGCTTGACCTGACCAGTCTGAGTTTAATAGTGTCAAACTCTCGTGCCGCTGAATTATGTAGGCTTTAGACACAGATGGTTGCTGATTTTGGTTTCCAAATACATTGTGTTTTGCCCCACACTTAGCATCTAGTTGTGGCGACATCAATAGACAATGAATTGAATGTGGAAATGCCTGGCATCTGCACTATCTTCCCACCGTGATGAAAAATCAGAAGGCTTTTTTTTTTCAAGAAAATGCCAGTACCTGTTAGTAATATGCCCAAAAGCCAATCATGGATATTTATTTATAGTCATGTACATACACTTTAAGGTTATTCCAATAAGTATCATTTATGAGATAAACGCTTGCACATACTTATAACCCTAGAATATTTCATATTCTTAAATGTCCCTAGTCGATTATTATTACGGATGTGTTATAATAATAAATTAAGACTAGCGTATGTTGAGAATTGCATATGTGATATGAATTCTACATATGGGAAAATTTGGAGAACTTGTGGACTGGACCGACCCACATAAGAACGCTACATGGAACGTTATATGTTTGTCGATAGCGTTACTTATTGATGTCTTGTCCTTTGACCTGAGATCGTCAAGGTTCCCAACATATGAGTCATGTACTTTGATATTATTCCTAGTCATCTGTAACTGGGTGGGCATAAGGGTAATCATTGGGTATATGATGTAGTATGTAGCGGGTTTTGTATGATCCAGAGGGGATTCGTCCAACCCATATAACGGGTATATTATCGGATGGTTTCTTGATAGAGTTGAACTGTAAATGCACGGCCGTGCTCGGATTATGATATGGTGATATCATTGGTATCCGTTTTACACAGTTAACTCAAGGATCAAGAAACCGAGATTAAACATATACGAGATTGACATATTCCATGTCTCATGTTTAATCTTGATAATGGGACGAAGGGACGATGACATATTCCGAGGCGTAGAGAATCAGTACTGATCTTGTCGTTCGTGTAGCAATGATGTGTTGCTAGACGCCGCTCTTTGCTTATAATTGTAAAAATGAGATTTTACAATTATTGCCGGACGTTACAAGTGCCTACAGGGTCACACACATAGAACCGTTGATTCGAGCAGGTGGTTGAACCGTGGTTGGACCATGGTTCGACCAAGTGTGGTCGGACCGCTGTTGGACTGTGGTTGGACCATGGACGTTTTTGGGGTGGTTTGGTTCACTAAATATCAGATTTATTGAACCATTGTTGATGCCATGTGATGTGTATTCCATTGTGCTTAATGGTGGACATGATTATGAGAATCTTAATCATGTGGCCAAAGGTGTTGGCCACCTTGTCTTCCACCTTTTGTGAGTTGGATTAGATCAAAGCATAATCTGACTATGCAAGGTGTATCCAACGTTTTTGACTCTGAAAAATTCAGAGTATTGAGCTTGAGAAGTGTTCTTGAGAGCTTGAGAAAACACACACTTAGCCATTTCTTTGTGAAAGAAAGAAGAAGAACCAAAACACCCAAAACACACACAGCCCCGGTTTACTCTTGCTAGCACATCAGTCCGGGGAGCTCGTTCTTGGATTCGTGTGACGATTCCGGGAAGGTCACGGTTCGTGTGGATACTGTAGAGGAGCAGGTCTTCTTCTTGCTCTAACTGATTCGTTCCAGCCTTCGTCTTGGTCTAGATGATTCGTTCCAGCAGTTGGGTGAAAGACCTCAACCGAACAAGGTACGAAATTTTGTTATACGGTTTATATGCTTCACATGTGGTTCTTGGTTTAGTTTCCGTGTTTCTGCTGCGTGTTTTTTATGCTATATGAATGTCATATTGCTTACGGAAACTTACAGTGGTAGCGGAGCCTTCTTGTGAAGCTCTAAACCGTGTAAATGATTCATATGTGATATGATCATCTAAGCATGTGTAGGAATCATTTTGTGTATGTGATATGCCAAATGATTTTGAACATGATGTCTTGGTGTTTTGGCAATTGATATGCTGCTTTTGATTTGGTATATATATGTGTTCTGCCATTCAAATATATTCATATGCTTGATATGTTTTGAGTAAATATACATGATATGTTTTATGTGATAGAGCATGATCATGTCATATTGTATTCAATTGTGTACATGTGATGTATATGTTGTTGAGGTTGATTTGTCAAAAATGTTTTGACAACAAGAACTTGATTGGTATGAGATATCAATCAAGATGTTTTGGCAGTAGATCGAAGAGTTCGACTAAGAAAAAACGAGTGTCGGTTTGTGTTTCGAACGATTGTCGTTCAAGCAATGTTTGGCCATAACATCGATGTTGGTGTGAACAACATCGATGTTGGCATCAAGATTGGCCTTGGCCGAATCTCCAAAACATCGATGTTGTGTGACAAACATCGATGTTCTCATGCAAAGGACTCATCAACATCGATGTTTAAAGGTAAACATCGATGTTATTTGAGCTCGGCCAAATTGGTTTGAGTTCCAGAGCTCCAACAACATCGATGTTTGAGTGTCAACATCGATGTTCTTGAGTTCCAGAACCCCAACATCGATGTTTAAATGTTAAACATCGATGTTATAATGCTACTGCCAAGATATTGAACTTTCAAGTACTCAAAACATCGATGTTTTAATGTCCAACATCGATGTTTTTGAGCTACTGCCAAATGGTTTGGAGTTCAAGTACTCAAACATCGATGTTTAAGTGTCAACATCGATCTTTTATGCATTTGGCAACCTCCAACATCGATGTTTGATGGTCAACATCGATGTTTTGAGGGTTCGGCAACCTCCAACATCGATGTTTGCCTGAAAACATCGATGTTTTGTGGATTCGCAAACTCCAAACATCGATGTTGAAGGGTTCAACATCGATGTTGTGGACTTCAGCGACTTCAACAGCAAATTTGGGGCAGAAGAAGGCCGAACTGGTGTCTGGCCTGAACAGAACAGTTGTAGCTCTACTTCTTAGCTTTCCAGGGACACCAAGTTTATACAAATCCGAGCTCTACAGCTCTGGATATGGCCGACATACTAAGTGCTGCCAATTGTTGGCGAGAATCAGATTCTCATAGACATCGATGTTCATTTATGGACATCGATGTTCACTTGCATTTTTGTTTTCCAAATTTGCTTAACATCAATGTATGATTTATCAAGAACAAGCATGTGATGTGTTGGAAACATATGTTGATGAAATATTAAGTTCTTAGTTGCCTTCCATGATGAGCACTAATCATTGCTTAGATCAACACTAGGTAGGTTTTGCCCTAGCAAGGTGCCTATGTTTATCCTAGCAAGGTTCGAGAGGATAATTGTAATATCCCGATTGCTTGTTGTGGGTTTGGACTTAACTAGGTTACCTTAATAGGATTAAGAACCTAGAGGCAAGGGTTGAGCAATGTCTATAAGATAGACTTGGACAAGGTGTTGTTCACTCAACTATCCAAGAGTTACATAGAGATGTAATTGACAAGAGTTGTCTACCTAAATAGCTATGATGTAGGTGATCAGCCCTAGCTGACTTATGTTGTAGTGAAATATGGATCTTGGCCTACTTATATAATTGTCTTGATTTATGTAGTAGGAGCACATTTAATAGAATTCCTTATTAAATGATTTGTATGCATGACTATTATTTGTGTGAGTTGATCTTGTTGTAGAATTACCATAGCACAAAACACTAGCACCTATTATTGTGATCGGTCCTTGTGAAGGACAAGCTGAATAGGAATAGTTTCTATAGTGGCATCACATTTTAAGTATAGTCTTCAAACAAGAAAATTTGTATGTCCTTGAAGGGCCTGTTCTTAATGAATTGGCGCCTAATGCTTCTAGGGCAGAAGTAGATGCTTGCGAGTAGCATGTTGATGATGCATTGGATGTTGCATGCCTTATGCTAATTTCCATGGACTCTGAGCTTCAGAAGCAAGATGAGAACATGTGGGCGTTCGATATGATCGAACACCTGAAATTGCTCTGAGGAGAGCAAGTAAGGCATGGGAGGTACGAGACCTCTAAGGCATTGTTCCAATGCAAGATGGCTGAGTTGTCACCCGTTGGACCTCATGTGCTCAAAAGTATTAGATACATTGAGAGCCTTGAGGGTCTTAGTTTCCTTGGAGAAGGAAAAGGGTAAAGCAATGTTAGACAAGAAGAAGAAATGTACCAAAAGGTTTGGTGCATATACATCTTCTTGTTCTCATGTGCTGATACCCAAGGGAGGTATTGCAAAGGTAGGAAATTGTTTCCGTTGCAATAAACCAGGCCATTAGAAACGCAACTGCCCTGTTTACCTTGAAGAGGTAAAGAAGCAGAAGGGAAGTGAGACTTCCGCTTCAGGTATTTTGTTATAGAGGCTAATATCTCTACCTCTGCATCATGGGTATTAGATACCAGATGTGGTTCTCACATTTATGAAATGTGAAGGAACAGAGAAAGAGTGAGAGATTGGCTAAGGATGAGATAGACCTACGCATCGGAATTGTAGCAAGAGTTGCAACATTACCCGTAGAGACTTACTATCTATCCTTACCTAGTATTTTGTTTTAGAACTAGACAATTGTTATTATGTACCTACCATAAGCAGGAATTTGATTTCTGTGTCTTGTATGGACAAGAAAAGTTTTTTATTGATAATAAAGAACAATTTTTGTTCTATTTATTTCAATGAAATTGATTATGATGGTGCATTTTAAACGATGATTTGTATGTTCTAAACCTAGTGACGCCTATCTATAACATTAATACGAAGAAGGTTAGATTATATGATTCTAGTGAAACCTATCTCTAGCATAGTCGTTTGGCCCATATAAACGAGACTCCTATTTCTAAATTCCATATTGATGGACTGTTAGACTCATTTGATTGTGAATCATTTGAGACATATGATATATGTTTATTAGGCAAAATGACTAAGGCTTCCTTTACGGGTAAAGGTGAAGAGCCTAGGACTTGGTAGGTCTAATACATACTGATGTATGCGGACCTATGTCTACATAGGCTAGAGGTGTTTTTCAATACTTCATTACGTTTACTGATGACTTCAGTAGATACGGCTATGTGGATCTAATGGACACAAGTCGGAATCCTATGAAAGGTTCATAGAATTCAAGAATGAAGTACAGAATCAACTCGGAAAGGTATTAAGATGCTTCGATCAGATCGAGGCGGTGAATACTTAGACCGAGAGCTTCTTGATCATCTAAAGGGTTGTGGTATAGTATCACAACTCACTCCACCGGATACGCCTCCATGAAATGTTGTATCCGAAAGGAGGAACGGAACCTTGTTGGACTTGGTTCGTTTTATGATGAGTCAAGCTAACCTTTCTTCTTCCTTTTGGGGACATGTATTATTGAGTGCTGTATTTACACTTAACCGTGTTCCATCTATATCGGTCAAAAGACACCATATGAGATATGGACTGGGAAGCGTCCCAACTTGTCTTTTATGAGGGTTTAGGGTTGTCATGCTTACGTGAGACGTGAAGCATCGGATAAACTCGACCCTAAATCCGACAAGTGCTTTTTGTATGATACCTTAAAGGTATTATTTCTATAATCCCATAGAGCACAAAGTGTTTGTGGCTCAGACTGCTGTTTTCTAGAAAGAGTGTTTATTTCTAGAAAAATCAGTGGGAGGATAATAGAACTCGAAGAAGTTCGAGATAAAGAGGCTGAGATGGAACAAAGGACAGGATCCGCAAGTTGTTGTGGATGAGAATCCTGTACCTAAAACACATGGACCGCGTAGGTCGGATAGGACTCGGTATGAGCTTGAGAAATATGGATTTCTCATAACTCATACTGGAGACGTGATGCTCATAGGTGAGGATGAGCTCATTTCCTATCAGCTGATCATTACGGGTCTAGACTCCAAGAAGTGGCTGGAAACAATAAATTCGGAAATGAAATCCATGTATGAAAAACAAGGTATGGACCTTGGTTGATCCACCTGAAAGGGTAAAACCTATAGGGTGCAAATGGGTCTTTGTGAAAGACCGACATGGATGGTAATGTGATTACCTTTAATGGCAATTGGTTGCGAAAGGTTTCAAGCAAGTTCATAGTATTGACTATGGTGAAACCTTCACACCAGTCGCCATAGTTAAATCTATCCGAATTCTATTGGCTATAGCTACATACCATGATTATGAGATATGGTATGCAAGTTGCAAAGGTCCATTTGTGGACTAAGCAAGCTTCTAGGAGTAGGAATCTTCGTTTTAATGATGTAATCAAAGAGTTTGGTTTCATTAAAAGTGAAGATGATTCATGTGTTTACAAGAAGGTTAGTGGGAGCACTATTGTTTTCTTGTTGATTGTATGTTGACGACATCCTACTTATTGGGAATGACACTCCGACACTAAAGTCTGTTAAGGCTTGGTTAGGAAAGAATTTCTCAATGAAGGACTTAGGAGAAGCTGCCTATGTGTTGGGCATAAAGATCTATAGAGATAGATCCAAAAGGCTTCTCGGGCTAAACCAGAGTACATATATTGATAGGATGCTAAAGAGGTTTAGCATGCAAAGATACCAAGAACGGTTTCTTGCCCATGTCACATGGCATAGCTCTCTCATAGAATATATATCCTAGTATGACTAAGGAGAGAGAGCGAATGAGTTAGATTCCTTATGCGTTTGCAATAGGACCTATCATATATGCCATGCCATGTACTAGACCAGATGTCGCTTATGCTCTGAGTATCACGAGCAGATGCCAATCTGATCCCGGTGATAGTCACTGGATAACGCTTAAATATCCTTAAGTACTTGAGAAGCACTAAGGATGCATTCCTGGTTTACGGAAGCGTTGATGGGCTTGTTGTAAAGTGTTACAAAGATGCCAGCTTCCAAACTAACAGGGATGATTTTAGGTCGCAATAAGGATATACGTTTCGTCTTGGAGGTGGTACTGTGAGCTGGAAGAGTTCCAAGCAAGAACAACCACCGACTCTACAACAAAGGCTGTGTATAGTTCCTTCTGGGAACAATGTAGCAGATACATTGTCTAATCTTCTCATGCAATTGAAGCATGATGGTCATGCTAGATCCACATGTATGAGATACATGGATGATTGGCTTTAGTGCAAGTGGGAGATTGTTAGTAATATGCCCAAAAGCCAATCATGGATATTTATTTATAGTCATGTACATACACTTTAAGGTTATTCCAATAAGTATCGTTTATGAGATAAACGCTTGCACATACTTATAACCCTAGAAGATTTCATATTCTTAAATGTCCCTAGTCGATTATTATTACGGATGGGTTATAATAATAAATTAAGACTAGCGTATGTTGAGAATTGCATATGTGATATGAATTCTACATATGGGTACAAGTTGGAGAACTTGTGGACTGGACCGACCCACATAAGAACGCTACATAGAACGTTATATGTTTGTCGATAGCGTTACTTATTGATGTCTTGTCCTTTGACCTGAGATCGTCAAGGTTCCCAACATATGAGTCATGTACTTTGATATTATTCCTAGTCATCCGTAACTGGGTGGGCATAAGGGTAATCATTGGGTATATGATGTAGTATGTAGCGGGTTTTGTATGATCCAGAGGGGATTCGTCCAACCCATATAACGGGTATATTATCGGATGGTTTCTTGATAGAGTTGAACTGTAAATGCACGGCCGTGCTCGGATTATGATATGGTGATATCATTGGTATCCGTTTTACACAGTTAACTCAAGGATCAAGAAACCGAGATTAAACATATACGAGATTGACATATTCCATGTCTCATGTTTAATCTTGATAATGGGACGAAGGGACGATGACATATTCCGAGGCATAGAGAATCAGTACTGATCTTGTCGTTCGGGTAGCAATGATGTGTTGCTAGACGCCGCTCTTTGCTTATAATTGTAAAAATGAGATTTTACAATTATTGTCGGACGTTACAAGTGCCTACAGGGTCACACACATAGAACCATTGATTCGAGCAGGTGGTTGAACCGTGGTTGGACCATGGTTTGACCAAGTGTGGTCGGAGCGCAGTTGGACCGTGGTTGGACCGTGGTTGGACCATGGACGTTTTTGGGGTGGTTTGGTTCACTGAATATCAGATTTATTGAACCATTGTTGATGCCATGTGATGTGTATTCCATTGTGCTTAATGGTGGACATGATTATGAGAATCTTAATCATGTGGCCAAAGGTGTTGGCCACCTTGTCTTCCACCTTTTGTGAGTTGGATTAGATCAAAGCATAATCTGATTATGCAAGGTGTATCCAACGTTTTTGACTCTGAAAAATTCAGAGTATTGAGCTTGAGAAGTGTTCTTGAGAGCTTGAGAAAACACACACTTAGCCCTTTCTTTGTGAAAGAAAGAAGAAGAACCAAAACACCCAAAACACACACAGCCCCGGTTTACTCTTGCTAGCACATCAGTCCGGGGAGCTCGTTCTTGGATTCGTGTGACGATTCCGGGAAGGTCACGGTTCGTGTGGATACCGCAGAGGAGCAGGTCTTCTTCTTGCTCTAACTGATTCGTTCCAGCCTTCGTCTTGGTCTAGATGATTCGTTCCAGCAGTTGGGTGAAAGACCTCAACGGAACAAGGTACGAAATTTTGTTATACGGTTTATATGCTTCACATGTGGTTCTTGGTTTAGTTTCCGTGTTTCCGCTGCGTGTTTTTTGTGCTATATGAATGTCATATTGCTTACGGAAACTTACAGTACCTCCACACCGGCACTAACTTTTATCTTTCAGAAGATCAAAACCTCAAAAGTGCCAAATGTCCATTTTTTTTTGGTGAAATAGATGCGTTGTTATATTAAGTCATAAAGTCTCGTAAGATCTTTGCACCAGTGGCGTCAGCCACTAATGAAGACATACAGAAGTCAGGAGGTGTGTCATAGGCATAAAAGCCTTCCTCCATAGTAAGTGCTTTCTTTGCTAGACTATCAGCCACAGAGTTGCATTCCCTAAATACATGCCTAAATGATAACTTCCAAGGCTGTTGTATAAGATTCCAGATGCAATCCATCAAAGGTGTCTGGGTAAACCGGTTTTGGTATCTCCCCGTGATGAGGTTGAGGGCTTCAATGTTGTCCACCTCAACTTCTAGTACATTGATATCCATGCTTGAGGCGGCAATAAGTGTATCATAGACGGCCCATAGTTCGGCCATAAACGGACCGCAAGAGCGAAGCCGATGTGTGAAGCCATAGAGCCATTTGCCCTGTGCATGCCGTATGACTCCACCAGAGCCGGAACGTCCTGTTGTCATACAATGCGAGCCATCCGAGTTAGCTTTGAAAGTGTCCTGGTTCGGTGCAACCCATCCAATGGGTTTCATAAGTGTTGATGACATCACTTGAAGCTTAGATGCTTGGGATGTCTCCTTCCACACTGAGTATGCATACTGGGAAATGCGCATACTCAGGCTGGAATCACGTCTGCATGGTCCCGTCGGGGTGAATACATGCTCATTTCTTTCCTTCCAAATTAGCCAGGTCACGGGCATGCGAGATTTTCACCGAAGCTTGCAGTGAGGGAGCGGCATATCCAACGGGCCACGTCGCGCTCTGCAAAAAAAATGTGAGCATTAAGAAGTTCATACCATACGTCTTTCACATACCTGCAGTCACGCAACGCGTGTAGGACGGATTCGACATCTGCGCCACAGCGAGGGCATATGTCTGAAGTAGCCATATGTCGTCGTACGCGTTCTGCATTAGTGAGTATGGCTTGGTGAGCCACTTGCCAGAGGAATGTACGAGCTCGTGGGAGACCACTCCACTTTCAGATTGTTTTCCACGGCTTCTTTGATGGCGGATCCGCGTCATGAGAGATTAGCTTATAAGCAGACTTAACGGAACATTCGCCTGAGCCAGTCTTGTCCCATACTGCAACGTCGTCCTCTTTATCCGGTGTAGGAACCGGGGATAAGGCGATGACACCTATCACATATGGAGGGAGGAGCGGCTGCAGTTGCTCCAAATCCCAGTTACTGTCGGTCCGTACATATGAGGCGATGTCTCGCTGAAGATGTTCCTTAGGAATTTGTACAGTAGCATGAGGTAGGAGGGTGTCATTATCTTCAAGCCAATGGTCCGTCCAGAAGCGTGCATTCCTTCCATTACCAACAATCCATTGAGTGCCAGCTTGGAGTGTTGGCCAGGCCTTGCAGATGCCTCTCCATACATGGGAACACCGTTTCCCTGCAACCATAGTGGGTAAAAAATTAGTTCTTGTTCCATATTTGGCTTTTAACAACCTTACCCATAATGTGTCGGGCTGTGTCAAGAATTTCCAAGCAAGCTTAACAAGAAAAGCCTCATTAGCTTGTCTCATCGAATGGAGTCCAAGGCCACCCTCATCCTTGGGTCGGCACACCGTACTCCAACCTACCAAGGACGGTTTCCTCTCATCTTTAGACGAGCCCCACAGAAACTGCCTAGCGTGTTTATCAACATCCTCGCACACCGATACAGGGATGGACATCATCTGCATTGTATAGGAAGGGATTGTTTGCAGTACTGATTGAGTCAATATCAGTCTTCCGGCAAAGGATAGAGAGGATGCTTTCCATCCATTCAACCTGCTTTCCACTTTCTCCTTAATGAACTCGAAGATCTTTGCACTGGTCCGCCCATGTATAAGGGGAATGCCTAGATATTTGCCAAGCTGTTTAGTGCTAGGAATGCCGCACTTCTTGCTGATGGTCCGAGCCAAGCTCTTGGATACATTCTTAAAGAAAAACATTTTAGATTTTGGTTTGCTAATCCGTTGGCCGGAGCTTTGGCAAAATTTTCCAAGACAATTCGTGATGACATCTACTTGTGCTACGCTTGCTTCTGCAAAAAGAACTAAGTCATCAGCGAAGAACATGTGAGATATAGGTGGTCCAGATCTTTTAGCATAAAAGGGAATCCAATTCTTATTATTTACTTCCGTAGTAATGGCTTGGGAGAGCCGTTCTAAACAGAGAACAAAAAGATAAGGGGAAAGAGGGTCTCCCTGTCGAAGTCCGCAAGATGGAGCAAATGAATTAGTTTTCTCTCCATTCCAGAGTACCTACACGGAGCTAGAAGATAGACAAAAAATAATAAGATTGATTAGTGGGGCAGGGATGCCAATGTCCTGTAGTGTATCCTGTACAAAATCCCATCGAATCTTATCGTAGGCTTTCTCCAAATCCAGTTTGATAGCCATGAGTCCTTGCTTCCCTCCTTTGATGTGCATGGAGTGTATGACTTCTTGGACAACAATTACGTTATCAGTGATCTGTCTATTCGGAACAAAGGATGACTGAAATGGTAGCACCGGGTTAGCCATCAAAGGTTTGAGTCTATTGACTATTACCTTTGATAATAATTTATAGACAACATTACATAAGGAGATGGGGCGAAATTGTGCAAAGGATTCAGGATTTTGAAGTTTAGGAATAAGGACTAGTAATGTTTTGTTCAAAGATGCATCAAAATAGCCATTAGCGAAGGCCTCGGTCACAAATTTTGTTAGATCATGCTGAACAATCTCATAATTTTGTTGAAAGAAAGCTGCTGGAAGACCATCCAAACCTGGAGCCTTGTGTGGTCCCATCTCAAACAATGCTGTTTTGACTTCGGCTTCCATCACTGGTCTCATAAGGGAAGAGAGGGAAGCATGGGAAAGTCGGGGGAATAGGCCCCTACTTTGATAGGGAAGTACTTGAAACGATTCAGAGTCAAAAAGATGCTTGTAGAATAAGACAGCTTCATCTTTAAGAACTTGATTATCAAAACACCAATCCCTCCCAATCTTCAATCCATGTATTTTATTCCTCCTCCACCGAGTAATGGTCGTGGCGTGGAAAAAATTTGTGTTCCTGTCTCCGCCACTAATCCATTTACTCCTTGATTTTTTAAACCAAATAAGTTCTTCTTGGAAAAGGACCCGATCAAGTTCTTCTTTGAGTTGTTTTTCAATTCTTCGAAGGTTAGGGCCACACCGATTACCATCCTTTGCTCTACTGATCCCTGCAAGATGCCTCATCAGAGATGCTTTTCTTTTGAAAACGTTACCGAATATATTGGTGTTCCACTTGGTTAATGATGATGCCAGCTTGGATGTGATCTCCGCTAATGGTGCATCCCGTGACCAACCCGAGGCCACCACCTGTTTAAAATCTTCGTGGGTACTCCAAGCAATTTGGAACCGGAAAGGCTTGGTACCCATACTAGGGACTTGATGCTCCAGAGTAATAAGAAGCGGGTTATGGTCTGACTTGGAACTGATTAGATGGTGGACGACCGCATCAGGAAATAACAGCCTCCAGTTGGTGTTAGACAAGCTCCGATCTAAGCGTTTGCGTACATCATCTCTTTCCCATGTAAATGGTGAACCTACAAAACCAAGATCAATCAAGTTACATTGGTCAATAAAGTTTATAAACTTCTTACATATACGTATGTTAGACATTTGTTTTCCGCCTCTTTCGGATGGATCAGTGATGACGTTAAAATCCCCTGCTAGGAGCCAGGGTTCTTGAATAGCGGTTGCTAAGTGCTGTAAATCCTTCCAAAGAATGTCACGACAGGATGGAGTTGGACTCGCATATATCGCTGTAAAGAGCCATTCACTGCCAACGTGAGGTTTGACTCTTGCATGGATAAATTGGCGAGAATGTAATAAGGGTTGGACAACTCCTAGTAAGGTTTGCCATACTATCCATTTCCCTCCCGAGAAGCCAGTTGGGTCAACAACTGCCTTGCCATCAAATCCTAAGTTCTGCAAACAGACTTCAACCCTGTTGAACTCCACCCATGTTTCGACAAAGACCATGATCTCTGGGTGGTGTGTTTGCACAAGTTCTCTGGTAGCTCGCTGAAATTTCTTGCTACCTGCACCATGACAGTTCCACACAATAATTTTGGTGTATTTATCTATAAACAAATATTAATTGAGTTCCTGACCGGATTAACAAGTTAGGCAATAGAGACATGAGTCTTTGACATATGAGAATCATCCCTGTACTCCTTCTCTGATATTATAGGAGCTCCATCGTTCATTCTTGTATGGGTGTCTTCCTGGTGGTGGGATGATGAATCGGCCATGGCCAATTGCATAGGGTCACTATGTCCTAGATTCTGTTCGTCAAAGGATATTTCTAAGGGTTGTGCACTGACAGTGAATGGGGGTATCTGTGTTTGTTGGCATAGTGTGAGGTCTTGGAAGGTTTCTAGGGTTGGGGAAGTCACCACAGCTGGTGTGGAAGATGTTGATTGTCTTATATATTGCTTGGATTTAGGTGTCTTGTTAGACATGTGGGTAATTTTACCGAGGCTGGGGTTAGCATGGGATGGCATGAATTTGGTGTTTGCCTTGAGACTTTTTCTGGTGTTAACTTGGGGAAGGCTAGGTTGAATTGGTGGTAGTGAGCTCCAGTTTTGGGTTAAAGGGTATCCTAGGACCCCAGTGGTTGGTTGGGTTGGGCTTGGGTTTTCAAGGGTTGAAGTTACCATTGGCACACCAGTGTGGTTATTGGGTTGTGGGTCCGTTTTTTGAACTTAGGGAGCAGGCGTGGATGGCGTGCCAGGGCGCGAACTCAGGTTGTCTTGGGTTTTGGTTGTAACAGGTAATTGCACCACTGATTGCGCTGCCGAGTCCTCATGCGGATTTTTAGTCTGCTTTAATTCTTTTCCTTTGTTGGAACCAATAGGTCTTTCAACGGTCACATAATCCTACAAAACATCAAAACGAGATCCTGAGTTAATGTGATTGGTTGTTTCCTTGGTGGTGCCAGTTTCCTTATTCGGTTGTCCACTGCTGCTGCGAGGTGGGCGTCGCTTCCGGCCAGCAATCATCCACTCTCCTCTCGGCGGTTTAGGTGCCGTTGGCAATGGTTACATTGGTACTCAGTCTTCAATTTGTTGATTCACAGTCGGCAGACTATTTACTTGCACTGCATCAGGGGTCATGCTGGATTGCACATGTTGTGGGCACGCAGACAGAACATGACCTACAAGACCACATTCAAAACATATGTCAGGGATATTTTCATAAGAGATATTGTACCATGTATTATCCACGAAGACTTGAGATTGCAATGGCTTGGAGAGATCGATTTCCAATGCGACACGAGCATAGCGCCCCCTCAAAGCCTCTTCAGTGTTGTGATCCAACCGAACAAGCCGGCCAATCTCATTGCATACGGCTTGAAGCAGCCTCCAATCAAGTACTCACTTGATAAATTGGGAATCTGTACCCAAGCTACAATGGAGGTTACTTTGTGTGTAATAGGGTTGAACTGGGGTCTCCATGGCTCCACCGTGAGATAGTGTCCCAGTACGATCCATGGTCCATCCGTAAGAGCTTTCATGTAATCATGACGGCTTTGGAACCGTACAAAATAGAAATTGTTTTCGAGATCCTCCACACGGACACTTTCCTTCAGTTGCCAGAGGTTCGGTAGACGGTTGCATAGAGTCCTATAGCCAATATTGCGTCCCCATAGTTTAACTATGAGAGTATTTTCCCACCGTTTGTGGAGCATATCTCTATAACGGTTAGAGATCTTAACCACTGGACCTTCAGGGGTAAGATAGGAGATTATGTCGCCCTCCTGCTCCTGGAACTCGGTGTCATGAACTAGAACAGTCGGTTGATTGCCTCTAAGGAGGCGGTCTTTGAAGGACTGCTGTGAAGTCCCAGTCGAAGCGTGGGGAATAGGTGGGGTGGGTGAGGGAGAGGAAGAATGAACGGTAGTGGGTTGGAGGATTGGATTTACAGAAACAGTGGTCATGGTGATTTCTGGAGGAGTATAAGTATTGAGGGGTGGGGGTTCATGGCCCTTGCCGGCCGGCATTGAGCCGGACGTAGAGGCTAGGGTTGACGTGAGATATAGGGAGGAAGTTGAGAGAAAAGTCTTTGATAGGCACAAATTCAATGAGCTTATTCTCTAATCCTTCTAGATGTAGTTTCTTCCGCCAAAAGTCCATTTTGTGTGTGTGTGAGAGAGAGAAATTCTTCTAGTTGGCATCCACTGTGTGTATATAAAATGTCTATGGCAAGGCACTGGCTGAGAGAAAAATAATTAATTAAGTGATATCTATCTGCAGGTAAGAGTTGCTGGTGTTTTTTACTTTTTTTTTTTGATAAAAATCATCAAGATTTTTATGAATGTGAATAAGGAGACTGCAAGGTATATATATGTTGCTGGTGATGCAACATAGCTTTGTGATTTCTGTGCTTATATATCTGTACTCTCTAAGTTTTTCGTAAATTACCCTTTACTGTAGTCTGTCTTGCATTTTTTGAGCTAGCATCATCTGAATGAACAGCAACTTGGAGCAATCCTGTGCTGGTCACCTAAACCTCTCTGTTCTTACTAGCTATATGTTCTAATCTTTGTGAATTTTGAAACATAATGTGGAAACAGGTCTCTTTAGACAATGAGCAACCACATAAGCAAAATCCTTGCAAGTTACAAAGGAGATAGAGGATACATGGACTTGGTTCTAGCACTGACTCTATACGTTATCCCAAGCCTGGTCCTACTTGGAGCCCTTGCTTTCCTTGCAACAAGGAATCAGACCAACAAGGCAAAACTTCCACCGTCTCCACCACGTTTACCGATTATAGGTAACCTGCTGGAGCTTGGTGACAAACCCCACAAATCACTAGCCAAGCTTGCCAAGATTTATGGACCTTTAATGAGTCTAAGGATAGGGCAGGTTACCACAGTTGTCATATCTTCTGCAAGCCTTGCCAAAGAAGTCCTCCAAAACCATGATTTGATCTTCTCCAACCGAAGTGTTCCCCAGGCAGCTAACATTCTTGACCACACAGAATTTTGCCTAGGCTTCTTGCCTGTTGGGCCTTTATGGAGGAAGCTTAGAAGGGCATGCAACTCACATATTTTCACCCCTCGAAAACTTGATGCCAACCAAGAGCTGAGGCGCAAGAAGGTACAGGAACTGCTAGCTCATGTTCAAGAACATTGTCTTGTTGGCAAGGCTGTAGATATAGGCCAAGCAGCTTTCAGAACTACGTTTAATGCTCTGTCAAACACTATTTTCTCGGTTGATTTGATTGATTCAAGCTCGGGGACTTCCTATAGGACGTTTATTAGGGGTGTCATGGATGAGTTAGGAAAACCAAACTTGTCCGATTATTTTCCTGTACTAAGATACTTTGACATCCAAGGGCTGAGGTCTCGTACAGAGAATCACGCTGCTAAGTTGATTGGTATCTTGGAACGTATAGTCGATGAAAGATTGCAGTCAAGAAGAATGGAGGGATACGTACTAAAGAATGACATGCTAGAAACTCTTCTCTCTCTCAGCGAGGAAGACAGCGACATGATGGACAACAATCTCATCAAACATTTGCTCCTGGTTACTTCTTTTTTTCCTCCTTCCTTCCTTTCTGTTTCTGTTCACTTCATGTATGTGGAATGTTTACAGATACCAGCAACTTGATAGTTCAAAACGACTAATATTCTTGTTATGATTATATATATTGGAACTCCAGGATCTATTTCTTGCGGGTTCTGATACAACTACAAGCACGATAGAGTGGGCAATGACAGAGTTACTTAGAAACCCCAGGATTTTGAGGAAAGCCCGTGAAGAGCTCAAGCAGACTATTGGCAGCGGCAACTCAGTTCAAGAATCAGACATTGCAGGTTTACCATATCTGCAAGCCATTATCAAAGAAACCCTGAGATTGCACCCACCTGCCCCTTTTCTACTCCCTCGAGAAGCAAGAGAGGAAGTGGAGCTCTGCGGCTTCACAATCCCAGAGGGTGCTCAGGTATTGGTCAATGCATGGGCCATTGGTAGGGAACAAAGCATATGGGATGATCCTGACTCATTTGTGCCTGAGAGGTTTGTGGGTTCAAACATAGATGTGAAAGGCCAGAATTTTGAGCTTATTCCATTTGGTGCTGGAAGGAGAATATGCCCTGGATTGCCATTAGCAAATAGAATTCTACCCTTGATGTTAGGTTCGCTCCTTCATTCCTTTTGTTGGAAAGTTGAAGATGGGGTGATACCAGAAAATTTGGACATGGAAGAGAGGTTTGGCTTCACTTTGGAGAAAGCTCAACCACTAAGGGCTATACCCATTCAACCTTAATCATGGCTGATTGTTGACTCTGGTTCAATGATCTTTCTTCCACTTATATCATGTATCTGTGCTCTTTTATGTTTCCTGAGACTGTAATAAGACCTTAACATCAATATTATAATACGAACAGCCATGATCCGATTATGAATAATTGTAGAATATAAGAAAATTCACTCAACACACAAACTTTATTATGTAATTTGAAACCTTGGCGACACCTCGGTGCCCCTCACGGTAGCCACACTCACAATTCTTAATGTGCTACACTACTGCACATAATAATAAAACCGTGACATACCTATTTATAACAGACTGTGACTTAACGGACAAGACTCACTCATAAACCGTACCGGACTTGGACTCTTAAAACCCAATAATATAAAGACTCTTAAACCCAAACTAATTAGGCTTAGTTTAATACCCAACAATGTCTCCCTTAAACTAAGCTTGCAAGTACAAACATGACTCTACCCAATCCCATCAATTGCAAGTGTCTTCAGCGCCATTGTTGTTGCAGTGACTAACTCAAACATTGCTTCAAACAGTAACATCTTCCTTGAATCGAACCAAACCTTCAGCTTCACCTCCTTTCCATATCGCATGCTTTGTTTCAAATGCTTATTCCATGCTCCATCTTGCTTGCCAAATAAATCTTGTGTGGTCTTCCATCCTTCACTACTACCAAGGACACTCTCCCATTCTTTGTTGCTTCCAAGAACACTCTTAACAAAGTTGCTTATAAAAATATTGTTCACATCCTTGGTTAAGAAAAATTGATCCACACCAATAAAATCAATTTTCTCACCATAGATAAAATCAATTACTTCAACTTCCTTCCCTTCAATCTCTGCTAACTTTCTCTCCTCTTCTTGTTCAACCTTTGTCAATTTGTCTCCCAGAAACAACAAATTATTTTCAACAATTATCACATCTTTCTTCTCCTCCACTTGTTTAGCTTCTATCTGTTCGCCTTCATTGTCTCCCTGGAAAGAAAAGTTATTTTCTTTAACCATTAACTCTTCCTTCTCCTCCTCCTGGGAAAATATTTCTTCTATCTTGATTCTGGACAATCTGTAGCATTCACCACGAAACTTAGAAACTTGACTGATATCAGGCAATGACAACTCTTCCACCTCAATTCTTCCCAGTCTTCTAACTTCGTCATCAAATTTGTCTTCCATGTCACAACTAGCCAGTGTCTCTGAACCACTTGAATTACTAATTCCAGTCATCACCAATTTAGCATGGACTTGATTCCAATTTCCATTGTTGCCACACTGTCGTTGTTCACTTGTCATCCCCTTTCTGAAGTTGAGGCGCTTCTCATGGACAACCAGTTTAGCTTTTAACGTATCAATCGTCAAAGTCTTGAGATCTTGGAATTCTTCAATAGCTTTCACCTTGCAATCAAAACTCAATGGTAGGCTTCGGAGAATTTTCTTGACAACTTGAAGATCTGTCATCTTCTCACCAATGGCTCTCAAACTATTGACCAATTTCTGTACCCGACAGAAATAACCATCAATTGTTTCATCCTCTCCCATGTGGAGAAACTCAAACTCTTTTCTCACCTCTTCTAAACTAACTTTTTTCACATCCTCCCCACTACCATAAGTTTTGAGCAAAGCATCCCAATACTCTTTTGCTGTTTTAGCATGCCTGAATTTTTTAGAAACATTAAAATCTACTTGTTGTTTGAGGTAGTACAGTGCTTCATCATTCTTCTCCATCTCATTTTGTGTATGATTATGAATCCCTTCATGAACAAGATCCCACACTTTAATGTGTTTGAAGAAAGTCCTCATCTGCCTCCACCATATCTCAAAGTAGTCTTTGCCGTTAAATTTAAAAACAAGACACTCAATATACTTTGTATCCATAATAAAAACAACTCTCCTTGCGGATTCAAAGTGTGGTCCAAAATAACACCAAGCTTGTGCCAAAAAAAAATAATAATAATCCAATTTTTTTTGGACAAAGCCTTCACGGAGGGAAAATATGTTACCTTGGTCTCCTTTTGTTTTTGTCTGCACTTGAAAACCGATTTGTCTTCTTGGAGTAAAACACACGTTCCACCAATGCACAGCCCCACGAACCGTTTTTTGTTTTGGTTCACGCACACAAATTTTTTTCCGACGATTTCTTCTACCAATAGTATTTTACTCTTCCTCCACAAATCAAGACGCGCAGCCCAATTGTTGTGTTTTAACCAACAATTCTTTTTTCTACCCTCACGAACACAGTTTTTTTTCACAAACAAAATCCTTTTTTCGTTTCCTCCACAATGACACAGCCTTTTGTTTTCTTTGCCAACCTTTCTTTTTTCACAAAACAACGAACCCTTTTTTTTCACCACCAACAACTTTTCAGCGCACCCAATTTTTTCAGCTCACAAGAACAAGTATTTTCCCACGAACCAAGTGTTTTCTTTTGCGAATTGTTTTTCTATTCTCTGCTCCAAAAAGCAATACACGCAATCCAATTTTCTTCTCTTCTGCACGAACAATTTTTTTTTTTCACGAGCAATTTTTTTTCCTTCTCCACGAACACGAACACAGTTCTTCTTTTTCTTCTTGCGCAGCGTCTTCACGGCTCCGCTACCAATTGTAGAATATAAGAAAATTCACTCAACACACAAACTTTATTATGTAATTTGAAACCTTGGCGACACCTCGGTGCCCCTCACGGTAGCCACACTCACAATTCTTAATGTGCTACACTACTGCACATAATAATAAAACCGTGACATACCTATTTATAACAGACTGTGACTTAACGGACAAGACTCACTCATAAACCGTACCGGACTTGGACTCTTAAAACCCAATAATATAAAGACTCTTAAACCCAAACTAATTAGGCTTAGTTTAATACCCAACAATAATTAATTTGATACCTATCATTATATCAAGGGGTTGACGTACTCAAACTGTGAAAAATGGAAAAAGAGAGGATGAGGTAAGAGAAGAATTTGATTCTCCTACTAAGATGAAATTGTGTTGGAAACTCATCTTGTCTAACTAACAAGTCAATACTACTAATAGCTTCACAAAGATGGTTCTTTGGTTTAAAAGTTCTCAACCCATCAACCACACTCTTGGCAAATATTTAGTAACTGTTAGCAGTTTAATGGACAATAATGTCTGTTGAGCTCTTTTGACTTAATTAACACTCTTTGGAGAGAAAGGACAGCATCTCCACTGGAAGACTAGATCACTATATATACTGCGTTCAGTTGAGATGGAGAGGTTGATAGTTTTCTTTAGTTTAAAGCTGTTATTACTAATTATTACTCCAAGGTACTCAGAATAAAGGCTTGCTCAAGCTTTTTTCCCGATCCTGATCAGGTTCCATGGGATCATGAAAACCAGCCAAACTCATTGCACCACATCTCTTTTGTACTGTTATTACATCTTTCTGTTGCATTCTGTCTTTAAGATGACCCAATCCTATATTTTAGTGTTGGATTTTAACGTAATAAAATCAATTTTTGAGTAAGTTATAGTTTAATGACGTAATAAAATCATTAACGATTTTCAGTTGAAAACATATAGTAAAATTTCAATCCAACATTAAAATAATATAACTTTTGCTCTCTCCCCTTTGATATTCAAAATCATCAGATTTGAATGCAATTAGGTCCGGGAAAATGGCATTCACCATTGTTTCAAAATTTTTTTTTTTATTTTTTGAGAATCATTGTTTCAAAAAAATTGCCTGCAATGGTCAATAAAATACCATTTGGAATTCGTATGAAAGAAGCATCTTCATCATTGGAACTGTAATATCACAAATTTTAAATACATTGCTTTCCCTCTTTTCTTCTAAATTTAGTAAAGAATATTGTTAAAAATTGATATTTACTTACTGTCACTGATGAATATTTTGGAATATCCCAATCCCCGAGTAAGAAAGGAGCCATGATCTCAAAGGCCAGGGTGCAATTTTTTGTACGTTGGAAAATATTGTATGTTGGAAAATATCTTTTTAGGGCTTGGCTTTATAAATTTTTAATAATATAATAGAGAACGCCATGCATCTTGCAATTTTTGGTACGTTGAAAAATATTAGCATTCCTTCGCTAGAATTTTTTTTCCCCAACAAGTCTCATCACGATGTAGAAAAGAATGACCATTTAGTTATACAGTCCACAAATCTGGCTGAGATGTCTCACACGATGAAGAAAAGAATAGCCAACTTGTAGAAATTAAGAGAAAGATAAAAGGCACGAGCGAAGAATTGAAGAAGATAGGTCACGAATTTTTGGAGATTACTTAATAATTGAAGTATTTAATTGATTTTATATATGACTTGATGTTTGACCAACATTCAAGATAGATTTACTGTATCTTTGAATTGATTGCTCGTATCAAGACTTTTGAACCGACTATTCCAAATCAGATGCATGGATGAGTCTTCGAATAGTGGCTATGGTGGGTGACTTTTGAAAGGGATATTTATTAAGTTCTTTAGCCATTAATATCTATTTTTTCTTTGAAATATTGAATCATGATAATACAAAATTGGGCTAAAACAAGTAAAACGGGTTAACCTATTATGCTTGAGATTTGAATAAACAAAAATTAAAAATAAAAGAAAAAAGAATCCACCTCCCATCATATCATGATTTGTAAATTGTAAAAACAATTGCATAGAAAAATGCGGATCTAATTTGTAGTTATACAAAAAAAATTTGGTTTCACTTTAATAGGTTTTTTGTCTAAGGATTCAAATAGCTTTTGTTTACCAAGCTCATATCATATGATTGGAATTTCAGGATTAACATGTTGATTTCAAATCAACAGTAAAATCAACGGGCTATGATTTTTATGCTTTCTAAATAAAATTTTAATCACACAGCATTGGACTGAAACCACATTATTCAAAACTTAAGCTTCAAGTTATTCTTTTTTCTAAGAATCAAAGCATGAAGTTATTTGATATCCAATTATTTGGTACTTTCCAAGACTTCACTTTGTTTGGATGTAGGACTTGGATGGTAGAATAGGATATACTTCATCTTAGAATACAAGGGAAAGTCATCAGTAAAAATATAATTTGGTTCAAAGCTATTAAAATACTGCAAACAAAAAATAATTTGATAGTGTTAGAAAAGGAATTCCAAATAAACTCCCCAAGAAAAAAAATAGTGAGTACTGATTATCACTGCCGCCAACCAGTTGAAATAATTTGCTTGACTGAGGGAAATGACAAAATTAGCCACATAACAAGTTACTTTTTGTCCGGAACTTGCAAACTGTGACAATCTGATCGTCTATATATTGGACAGGCCAATACTTAATTGGCATCACAAACACAATATTGGGAAAACCACACATTCGTGAAATTAAGCCTAATTTATAAGGTGCTATCTTGCCTTTCTTGGCAGAAGTATATCATTATGGAAAAGAAAACACATCCTCCCACTGAGATCAAGGATGAAAATAGGCGTCCATTGCCAAACTTTCCTCCATCCATTTGGGGTACCACCTTCACTTCATTTTCCTTCCCAGAACAGGTAACTATAACTACTAGTAGCATAGATAAACACCAAACCCCAAGGTTTAGGTTTTATGTCTTGGTGCGAGCGGATTATGAAATTGTATTGTAGGTAGTGATCACACCTCATATTGGTGACGTGTAGAGCCAGTGAGCTGGGTGTTCTAGTAAAAAAAAAAAAATAGATAAACCCTCTAGCTATTGCATGCAGTTCATGTTTAGTAGCTATCTTATGTTTCTATCCACAATTGCATGTACTCTTAACATTGTTTTTGCCATTGTGTAGGAATTCCAATTTTACACTGGCCAAGTACAACAACTGAAAAAAGAGGTGGAGAGGATGCTGATTGATTCTACCAAGGATGTAGCGAAGAACATTGAGTTCATAGACCTATTGTGCCGCCTTGGTGTGTCCTACCATTTTGAGAATGAGATTGAAATGCAGCTCAAAAACATTTTCTATGCCCTTACTCATCAGAATGACTATGATCATGATCTCTATACGACATCGCTTCTATTCCGAGTTTTGAGACAACATGGTTATAAAGTACCTTGCTGTAAGTCCCTAGCTACACTTCTTGCATCTTTCTTTTCATTTCAGAAAGTTTTCTTTTCATCTAGTTGTTATTTAATAAACTGATGTGCCAGAAAAAAAGTAATAATCACTTTTTGATTAATAATTAATTATGTGTTTTTCTATAGCTGTGTTCCACAAGTTCAAGGAGGAGGTGAATGGTGAGTTTAAGAGAAGTATCATCAATGATTTGAAGGGAATACTTAGTTTGTATGAAGCTTCACATGTGAGTGTTCCTGAGGAAGATATTTTGGATGAAGCACTTGTTTTTGCTAGGGAAATCTTGGAGAAGTCCTTGACTTCCATGCAATTAAGTCCTCAAATTGAGAAACACATAAAGAACACATTGATTCGACCTTTCCACAAAGGCTTACCAAGAATTGAGGCCAGGCAATGCATCTCCTTTTACAAGGAAGAAGAGTCAGTCAATGGAACTCTATTGGAGTTTGCCAAGTTAGATTTTAATAGAGTGCAGTTGCTCCACAAACAAGAATTGAGCATTCTCTCAAGGTAATTTCTTTTACTTCAAACAGAAATTAGCAATGTCAAAAATGTTGACAAAGATTGTTTGTATACCATTCATTTCAGGTGGTGGAGTGACTCAAATTTTACTAAGCAACTTCCTTATGTGAGAGAAAGAATCGTGGAGTCCTATTTTTGGGCAAATGCATTTCTTTCAGAGCCCCAGTATGAGCTTTCAAGGTTTATGATCTCTAAGTATTTAGCAATGGTAACAGTTGTTGATGATACATATGATTCATATGCTACGCTTGAAGAACTCAAACATTTTACGGATGCAATGGAGAGGTCTGATTTACTACTTCTTCCTTTAAATAACTTAACGGATGCATCCATATTAACTTTATTTAATTATCTCACTTTTTCTTAACTTGTTGATTTCAATTGGAACTGCGCTTCACATTTTGATGATTAATTTATTTTATACTAGGTGCGATATTTTTGATGCTGCCGCTGATCAACTACCTGCGGATTATATGAAATTTCTCTACAAGGTTCTCATAAATCTTTTCAAGGAAACAGCTTGCGAGATGACTAAAAGAGGAAGATCTTATTCAGCAAATTCTGTAAAAGAGGAAGTAAGAATCTTTTACATCTTTTGGAATTTTACAGACACTGAGTATTTGCTGACTATACATGGATACTAAATTAGGACACTCAGAATTTTTTTTTGTCTTTGTTACCAGTTCAAAAATCTGGTGCGATCCTACCATGTTGAAGCAGAATGGTCCAATAACCGACATGTTCCACCATTTGAAGAGTACATTTGCAATGGAAAAATATCATCTGGTACCATGTTAGTTTTAGCATTAGCCTTCACTGGGATGGAAAAAGTTGCAGGAATCAAAGAATATGAATGGCTAAGAACTAATCCAGAGATTGTAGAAGCTGCAAAGTTGATTGCTTGTCTACTAAATGACATATCAGGCCATCAGGTATAGTAACATCTGAAACTAGTTTTTAGAATTTGTGTTAATTAAGAGTTTCTAGTTTATCCTAAATCTTTAATCCATTCAACTAACAGAACTCTTTCGATTGTGTTTGAAGGACGAACAAAAGAGGGGAGATTGTGCATCAAGTGTTGAGTGTTACATGAAAGAATGCCAAGCCTCCAAAGATCAAGCAATCCAAGTAATTAGGAAAATGAGTGCATGTGCAGTTAAAGACATCAACAATGTGTGCATGACATCGACTGCCATTCCTAAGCAAATTCTTAAAATTTTCGCTAATATTGTCAGGGCATGCGATGTTGTGTATGACAGAGGGAATGGGGATGCATTTACTAATCCAACCAAATTGAAAGATCATGTTATCTCAATATTCATTGAGAAAATATATTAGAGGGGGGTTTCTGTAGCATATCAAACTAAGTTAGTTTTATTTTTATTGGGCATGTAAGTTTTTATTAGGAGTTCAAGTCTGGGCGAGCACCCACGTGCCGCCTAGTTTATTAAAAAAAAATAGTTCACTTTATTTTATATATACCTTTCCAAAAGCCTGGGAACCTTTCCAAAAGCCTGGGAATTGGTATAGTTTCTTACTAGTAAGTTGCCCTCGCTTCGCTGCGGGTCTCACAATATGTCCAAAATCTTGTCACCGTGGGTTAATGCATGAAAATATCCTTCAATTTTAATTTTTTCATCACTTTTCTTGTCTCTAAACAAATTATTGGGTGATTTATGTCCTTAAATTTGTGGTAAACCGATTACTGCAGGCTATTTCCCTACAGGTTTCACAAGTGGACCCCACTATTTTATTCAATTTTTTAAATTAATTTTCTTACTTTATCAAATACATGTGAGATTAGTTTTTTTAGAAAAATAAAAAATCTAATATTTGAAAATAAAAAATAGTCTCGCTCTCACTAATTTCTAATTTCAAATATTTTTTTTAATTTCTATAAACAATTAGAAAAATTGCTCAACTTCCTCGGGCAAATCTGATGGCCACACGTTGCCTCTTCGATCAAGCCACCACATATGCCTCCACCGACTGCATCGACCTCGCCTAATGCTCCCTAATCGATGGCGCCACTGCCGCCGCTGGCCAATACAGGCCTGACAACCCAAGAATGTCGTTGGCAAGGTTCCCGATCCGTCTTCGGCAAGAGCTCCTAGAAACAAATCAACACTAAATCAACAGCCAAGAACGAATTCAACAACCCATAAGCAAATCAACAACCAACAACCCAGAAACAAATCACCAAGAATCCAGAAAATAACTAAGAACCTCAAAACAAATCACCCAGAACCCAGAAACAAATCAACACTAAATCAACTGACAACGAATTTCCCGGACAGAAACAAATAAAATAAAAATCAGAACATCCCCAAGTGTTCCATCAAGCCTCGACTTATCCTCCAGGTCGAGCATAGGTACGCCCGCGAGGCAAGGGAGGGCTGAGGTAAGCGGCGAGTCATCGTCCGTGGGAGGGGAGGAGCAGAGGCAACACCATTTGTTCCACCAGAGCTCGCCTCGAGTTCTATACATCTCGATGGCAACGACAACCTGAGAAAGAGCGAACAGGCGAGAGCGGAAGGTGGTAATGGCAGCGGCGACTTGGAACAGAGGGGCGGCGACTCGTCAGCAAGGAAGGTCAGGCGGCCGCTTGGTGTTGCTTGGTGGTTTTTAAAGGAGAACCAATGAATGGTTTTCAAAGGTGAAGGAGAGGGATCGGGTGGGAGGGAGAATGGCGATGGTGGGGATTTGTGATTTAGTGGTAGAGAGGGTGCCGGTACAGAGAGAGTTACGTGTGGGAGATAAAAATGCCAATGAAAAATAAAATCTATTTAGGACCCACACAGTTTTTAATTTTTTAAATTTTTAATTTTCACTTTTCTAATTTTTCCTAAAAAGAATCTGACGTGGCATTATACCGAGCTAAGAAAAAAAATTTTAGTGAACAGAAGGTGGGCTCCACCTTAAAAAAATTTTTAGTGAACAGGAGGTGGGCTCCACCTTTGAAACCGGGCGCAGTAGGTAAATGGCCTGCTTTATTCGGTCGGGTACAAGTTAAAGGACATAAATTACCCAATAATTTATTTAGGGACAAGAATGATGAAAAAATTAAAGTTAAGGGACCCTATCATCGTGCTATATTAAAGAGCCTAACTCTTGCTATCTTCATTAAAAAAAAACTCTTGCTATATTAAAGAGCCTAACTCTTTTGAAAGTAAGGATATATACAACTAAAAAGGCTAGCATATCATCTTAAAAAATCAACTGCCATCTCTGTTTGTTCTCTTTCTTTCCATCGGCTTCTAAGTGGAGAGTTTTCAAACTTTTAAAATTCCATGACTCTAGAATACTATCATCCCCACCTCTTGTTTTGAAATAGACAGTGAGAGGATGCACCATGTCATGTATGTATCTTACAACTTGTAATATCACCAAGCTTCCAATGCTTCACCTTCATGAAAGAATGAATTTGCAAGCAATTCAATTAAATACATATAGGCAATAGTTAGTGAAGTCAATCAGACAAAATCCAACAGCATCATCTCTAATCTTGGCCAGCTCATCATTTATCTTCTCAATTTTCTTTCCCATATGAAGTCAAAATGGAATGGGGTTGGAGGAGCCAAAGGCCTACATCTATCGGTTTAGTACTTGAATATGGCCTTTGGTCCCCATTTACCAAAAGAAATTGTGATGTATATATACAGATCAAAGATTTTATTTTTGTCTTTTGATTCTCTTAGCCTCTTTTTTCTCATCTTTCGAAACTTAATTGGAACTTTTCTGTTTTATATATGAAAGGACACAGGGTTTTATTTTATGATGTGACTATAAGAATAATTCTTACCAAATTGCGCCCTCTAATCTTAAAAAGGAAAAATTTGTAAAGAATTAATAGAAGAAAGAATCACAGAGTTGCTTACATGAAAGGATACTAATTCACCCCTTTTAAGACTTCTCTACAACGCAAGAGTTCTAGATAAAATAAGAAAGTGATGAGAAAGAAATTAGGAGGAGCATGAGGGGAAATCTAAAGGTCAGGAAAACGTAAAAAAGGGTGGAGAATATTTTTGTAGTCAGAAAAAAGTGTCCTCCATTAATTTTTTGCTTCACTAATTTATGCCACTGTATGATACATTGCATGCATCTAATACATAACAAAACAATCGTGGCAAGAACGTTCAATCTTATTGAAAAGCTTCCAAACATTTTAAAGGCATGGTAATAAGAAAATATATTAATGAAAAACAAAAATAGCAACCGCAATAGAATCCCACACATTCATTGGCTTATCAACTGAGTGAACAATATAAAGCGGAAGACATATTCCAACCAAGAACACCTGAAAAATTCACAGAACCCAAATGAGAAACAGAAAATTACTCCACAAAGTAACATAATTTAAACAGTTTTGGCTATGCAAAGCTCGTTAGGGCAATTCATCAAGCCCGTATATATGTCAAAGTTAGATTGATCTAGCTAACCCGAATTAACACCACCACCAACGAAGAGAGTTCATTACCTATTGAGAGAGGTAAACAGAGAAGAAAGGAATCCACCCCCAGTATTTTCCATACTGAGAACGCATATCGTTGAACCGCCAATCTTCTCTGGCACCCATTGCCATTTTTCCCTCCCGAAGTAGTTATGAGTTAGCCTCAAACCCCAAACCCAAGTCATTGCCATTACGATCCTTGACCTCCATAGCGTATATTGCGCCAAAGGATGCTTTCATAGCAGTACCCAAGCATTACTGGTATCACGGTCCAATACAAATCGATCATCTACAAATACACACACACAAAAGAAACAGTAAATCAACCAAAGAAAACTTTCAAACACCAAAAACTAAAACTTTTAGGAAAAATGGGGGATTACAGGAGATATACCCAGTGGCTTTTTTGGGATTTGACCGATGACCCAGAAGAGTATATTGACGTTGAGGAGAAGAGGATGGTCAACGTACCATGTCCACAATGGAGAGAGAGGAGTGGCATTACTGATGCTGGTATTGTAATGGTTGAGAGATGTGAGGAAGAGGAGGATTGAGAGGGAGAGGAACTAAGAAGGCAACCACGGCTCTTTTTAGATTACGGCTCATAGTGGTGGGTGTGTGCTTCTTTAAGATTTGATGTTAGCTCCTGGATTCTTATGTTAGCTCCTGGATTCTTATTGTCGCGCATGCCAGCCACGTATTACACATATTTTTTTTAGCCTCACATATAAAAGACACGACGTTGGTGTACAGTTTGTGCAGTCTAAGAAGGACAACTCACCTTATTAATTATTTTGCTCCCTAAATTTTTTGGCAGCTGTCATCAGGATTTTTTTATACATGCAGCTGTCAAAAATTGTTTGTAGATAAAAAAAATAGGTAGACGACAAAAAATAACAATAATTAAACAAAATAAGGATAAATCTGTCAAATCAAAAAAATTTTTAGACAAATTAGTCATTTCACTTCATATGATTCTTCCCTGTTTTATTATATATAGATAACATCTTCGACTTCCACCTGGGACCAGACGTCACCGACCGATATTAATAAATCATTAGCTAGGAAAACAAAGATATAAAAGCATCCACGGAGGTAGGGCAAGGCCAACACTAGAACAAGAGGAGAAGAAGGGTAAGAAGAATAATGGAGGGAATGATCAGAGGAAAGGCCAAGCAGCAAATTGATGATCCGGTCATCACTAGGGTTCCAATCCCTCTAGACATAGTTTTCGAGTTGCTAGCAAGACTTCAAGCAAAATCACTTGTGCGATTCAAGTGTGTGAGCAAATCATGCTCTTCTATCATACAAGATCCTTCCTTTGTGGAATTGCATCGCAAGAACAATACTCACCGCGCTAGAACCAGAATCATCGTATCCCACACAAACCGTGTCGTCTCTCCAGGGCATTGCTTTTTCTTCTTGGAAAAGAAAGGAAACCTAGCCACAGACCAAGGTACACTAACCATTCCTTGATTGTATCGACACGTCTCCTACAATGTTAATAGCTTAATATTTCTTGTGGGTTATGATCATGTCTCGATTTGCAATCTTGACACTCACGAAATCATGCCTCTTCCTGACCAAGAATCCCACATTTCAACTCGAAGATCCTATTCTTGCTTTTTGCTAGGGTCTAGTTCTTTGGCTACTGTGTTTAAAGTGCTCAAAGTTTGCAGCATTGTAACGAAAACTAAGAAAAACAATTGCGGGCAAAATGCATGTTTGGTCATTGTACCACATATGCGTGCCGGATTTTGGTCACTCTACTCGATTTTGTTGAATTTTGGTCATCGTACTGTTTGAATTTGCACGATTTTGGTTTGGCGGGGCTTGTGGGTGTTAGTAATATGCCCAAAAGCCAATCATGGATGTTTATTTATAGTCATGTACATACACTTTAAGGTTATTCCAATAAGTATCGTTTATGAGATAAACGCTTGCACATACTTATAACCCTAGAATATTTCATATTCTTAAATGTCCCTAGTCGATTATTATTATGGATGAGTTGTAATAATAAATCAAGACTAGTGTATGTTGAGAATTTATATGTGATATGAATTCTACATACAGGTACAAGTTGGAGAACTTGTGGACTGGACCGACCCATATAAGAACCCTACATGGAACGTTATATGTATGTCATTAGTGGTTCTTATAGATGTGATTGTCCTCCGACCTGAGATCGTCAAGGTATCCAACATATGAATCATGTACTTTGATATTATTCCTAGTCATCCGTAACTGGGAGGACATAAGGGTAATCATTGGGTATATGCCGAGTATGTAGTGGGTTTTGATGAGTCAAGAGGGGATTCGTCTGACCTATATAACGGGTATATTATCGGATGGTTTCTTGATAGAGTTGAACTGTAAACGCACGGCCGTGCTCGGATTATGATATGTTGATATCATTGGTATCTGTTTTACACATTTAACTCGAGGATCAAGAAACCGAGATTAAACATATACGAGATTGACATATTCCATGTCTCGGTTTAATCTTGATAATGGGACGAAGGGACGATGACATATTCCGAGGCATAGAGAATCAGTATTGATCTTGTCGTTCGGGTAGCAATGATGTGTTGCTAGACGCCGCTCTTTGCTTATAATTGTAAAATGAGATTTTACAATTATTGCCGGACGTTACAAGTGCCTACAGGGTCACACACATAGAACCGTTGATTCGAGCAGATGGTCGAACCGTGGTTGGACCATGGTTGGACCGGGTGTGGTTGGACCGTGGTTGGACCA
>JAKUCV010002904.1:55655-70074 GCA_028386065.3 Turnera subulata
GGTTGGACCGGGTGTGGTTGGACCGTGGTTGGACCATGGTTGAACCAGGTCGTTTTGGGCTGGTTGGTTCACTTATTGTCTGCATAATTGAGCCACTATAGGTGCTGTATATGTTGACAAAGTGTAGTGGAGATATTATTATGTTTGGACATGATTATGGTGGGTAATGGGGCCAAAGTGTTGGCCATTACCTCCACCATCTCCATTAGTTTTTGTGTGTGTGGACATGAGTTTTGGTGATCTGATCATTCCCTCATCCCTCACGTTTTTGCTCCTGCATTTTGAGAGCACAAGACACACAAAAACACTCTCTTCCTTAAGCTTCTTCTCCTTTGTGAAAGGAAGAAGAAAACCATACACACTTTAAGCCCCGGATTACTCTTGCTAGCACATCAGTCCGGGGAGCTCGTTCTTGGATTCGTGTGACGATTCCGGGAAGGTCACGGTTCGTGTTGATACCGTAGAGGAGCAGGTCTTCTTCTTGCTCTAACTGATTCGTTCCAGCCTTCGTCTTGGTCTAGATGATTCCTTACACAAGTTAGGTGAAAGATCCTAACCTTACAGGTACGAAATTTTGTTATACGGTTTATGTTGCTTCACATGTGGTTCTTGTTTAGTTTCCGTGTTTCCACTGCGTGTTTTTCATGCTATATGAATGTCATATTGCTTACGGAAACTTACAGTGGGCCCGCAATTTTACACGTGTCGATGACGGATTGGTTGCTTCTATCTGGTGGGTCCCACACACACTTCCCCGACCCATGAGACCCGTTTTGTTTGAGAAAACAAAACCCGTTCTCGTCCGGAACGGGTCTATCACCAAATCCAAACACATATCTTCTATTTAAATCATCAACTTCACCTCTCCTCTTTTAACCCTAATTTCCAAATAATCAGAGCTCATTCTCACTCTCTCTCTCGCGACGGCTGAAGGGGAAGAGCTACTAGAGCTCACCCATCCCCTCTCTCCCTAACCCTTCTAGTTTCTTTGTCTTTCTTATCTCCTCCCTTTCTCCTTCGCCACCTAAAACCTCCTCCCTTTCTTCTTGACCACCTGAAGCCTCCTCCCTTTCTCCTTCACCAGTTGGATGTATATGGTGGTGACTGGGTTTCCTCCACCCACCAAAGCCTCATCCTCCTCCCACTCCCTTAAAATCCTCCTCCGCCACCACCAACACACACCACCAATTAAAAAATCCCAATCAATCTGCTGCAATTTTTGGCAGCGGCGGCGACGATGAAGGGCTGAGGCTGGATTGGGAGAGTATGTGAGGCATCTAAATCATACCCAACATTGTTCCCAGAACATCTGGTTGCTGGGCACCAAGCCGGTGATGGTAAGATTGGTTCAAGAACATGGTATCCGCAAGCATCCGAAGATTATATCCAACGTTGTCTTAAGAAAGATAGAGAAACCACCAGCTTGTCTTTGGGTTTTAGGATATGCGGGTTCCAGATATATGGAGGCAAACAATCTGAATTTTGGAAGCCTGAGAAGAAGTTCTTCTAGGGACTGTCTACAGATGACGTTAGATTGGTCCTGAGGAAGTTTGTTCCTTCCAACTTGTCTGCAAAAGCGAATTTGAGCCCAGCTTCTTGTTTTGCCTCTAGTGTTTATGATGGCTCCAACGGTGACGATGAGGGCATCGGTGACCATGTTGGGAACAATGATGAGGACATCGTTATTTATAATTTAATTAATTGATAATTAATTTTTTTCCTAACATAAATAATAACTAATTTCCTTTAAAAAAATTTATAATTATTATAGATGTTTTAGCTAATAATCAGTCAAACTTCCTTTTAATATTTTAGTAATGAGTCCATGGGTTTTAATTAAATTTGTAATAAGTAGTCATGATTATTAGTAAGTGATTTTTTTATCATACAAAGTATTTATTTATAGTGAGAATGAAATGGGTAAAATTTGGAGTTTTTCAATTTGTGTCTAATTATTTTAGGATTTGGAGACATTAATTTTAATTATGTCCCTTTGGTGGTGTTTGGCATGTTTGTGGGGAGCTAGACCCGTTCTGGATGCGAACGGGTCAAATTTTTCACGGATCCGGGTCTCATGGGTTGGGCAAGGCGCATGGGACCCACAACCCAACATGTTACCAATAATAAATTGCCACGTGTAAAAATTGGACCCCAGTTAGCCGACATGACTGAAATCGTGCAAATTCAAACTGTACGATGACCAAAATCTAGCAAAAATGGGTACAGTGACGAAAATCCAGCGCACGTATATGGTACAGTGACCAAACATGCATTTTACCCAAACAATCGCACTCGCTCCTGGAAGAAGTGTGAGATCTTTACCGTGGGAGACACGTCATGGAGAAAGATCAAAGCAGCACCTACAAAATTTCCTAGCCGAGAAAGACCAGCTTCAGGAAATTATAGACTTGAGATTGGGAGTGTTTGTGTTGATGGGATCATATATTGGTTGCAACATCCCAATAACCAAGGCCAAATTTTTGTTAGGGGATTTGATGTTATGGAAGAGACATTTCTTCCACTAATCTGTGTTCCTGGTCTCACTTCTTTTTCTGGTTACTATTATGATCTCACTTTAGCTAGCATCAAAAAATGATATCACTTTAGGTAGATTCGTAGCGGAGCAGAGGCATCTGTTTCAGGTTGGAGGGAAACTAGGTATATCAAATGTGACTACTACTGCTTTAGAGATGTGGATATTGAAGGACTACACTCGCCAAGCCTGGATTAAAGGAGGATTTATGTAGGGCATAGCGTTCCTATAGGCAGCATTGCTACTGGTGAGTTATTAATAGTACATGGTCGGTGTAAACGATCACAGGAGCTGGTTGTTTATGATCCACGGTTTAAATTACGCAGAAGAATATCCAATTTGGATCATTTGCTCCCCTCTAATATTGATTACGACTTTTCTTATGGAGCTTTGGGAAAGTTTTCAATAGGCCACTTATTCACAAGAGATGGAGTAGACAACATCATCCCATTAAGAAGACAGAACTCAAGAACTGACTGATCAAATGGATTCTTGGTTAGGCAGTCCACCTAAATCAACCACCCCCTTGTTCAAGGAATCATTATTGAAATTTTCTTGTTTTCTTACTACTTTAATGTGAAAATTTCATCATCATTGGGCTCATTTCTTCAATATTTGCCTTTATTTTGATGTCAGAATAGCAGTTTCATTATGGATTATATTTCACCCTCAGCAATTGGCTATTTATGATTTATATATATATTTGTAGAAACTGCCCATATTTTCTTTTATGTTGCCTATATATGCTTGTACTTCCTCCAAACTCAATGAAAAGTTGGCAGGGCAAAACCACATGAACATCTACATATAGCCAAATTCCAAAACCACGCCCCTCCAAAACAAATGCAGCTCTAAAATCTTTTCAGACAAATCTCAAGGACAATCGATCCTTCTCAAACGTTCTCTCCTAGGCCAACCAAGCGACCAGATAGAGCCTATAAACACCTGAACAACTCCCTAAAAACTCGATCATACCGTCTTTATAACATGCAAGGCAGTGGAAGAAAACCTTCCATGGCTAGAAAAATTAAATGACTCACTAGCCAAAGAGGGAATATTGCAGTTCAAAGAGATCACTCTAGTGGGAAGAGTGTTGAATAGTGGTGTTTTGTTTTGAATCCCACATCGGTTGCGAAGTGGGTTTGGGGAGTTTTGTTTTGTTATAAATAGAACTCCCGCTTCCCTTAGTTAAACATTCCAAAATTAGAGTATAATTGTATCCCTCCAAGTAAAAAGAGCAGGCCCTTTTCTACTGGTGCTCCGGAGACGTAGGCAAAATTGGCCGAACTCTGTTATCAATTTTTGAGTGTGTTCTTCTTTTATTATTCCGCCTTCATTTTTCGCATTTGTTTATTTTGCTTAGTATTCAACATTGGCCGGCTAAGCCTCTTTATCCCTTTGTTGGCTGGCAAAGCTGCCTTGTTCTATTTGTTGGCCGGCTAAGCCGCCTTTGTCGGGTATAAGTTGTGAATTAAAATACTGTGCAAGTGAATCCTGTCTAAGATGCTGGGTTTTAAGTGAACCACTGCTCCTCCAGTCTTTCCTGGGGATTTATCTTGGAATGATAATTCTGTCTAAGGAGATAGGCTAGGCCATCTTTCCTGGGAATTATCGAATCAGTTCAATTCACTAGTTTGTTGTAGTGGGGAAATTACCCGAGTTTCCCAACAAGTGGTAGCGAAGCCGAAGATTCGTCCTTTGGGATATTTGAAATTGTTGAATACTATCTTTTGATTTTGTAATGGTGGAAGGAGGTTCAAAACAGGCTACATCAAGTACACAGTCAGGAGAGATGGCTTCCACATCCAGATGGTCGAGGATCCCAGTATCTAGTTCGAAGCTTGCTGTGGATATATTTGATGGTACCGGTCATTTTGGCATGTGGCAGTGTGAGGTCCTTGACTCGCTATTCCAGCAGGGACTTGATGTTGCTATTGAAGAAGAGAAACCTGACGATATCAGTGACAAGGAGTGGGCAGACGTAAACAAGTTGGCATGCAGAACAATTCGATCGTGCTTGTCTGTGGAGTAGAAATATGCTTTCAAAAATGAAGTTTCTGCACACAAACTGTGGAAGGCATTAGAAGACACTTTCTTGAAGAAGAGTGGTCAGAATAAGCTTCTAATGAAGAAGAGATTGTTCTGGTTCGAGTATCGACCAGGTTTTATGATGAATGAACACATTACTCTATTTAAAAAATTAGTCGCAGACCTGTTCAATTTAGATGTTATATTTGAAGATGAAGACTTGGCTTTGATGCTGTTATCATCTCTTCCCGATGAATTCGAGCACCTTGAGACTACGCTACTTCATGGGAAGGAGAATATATCATTGGACGACAGCAAGGCCAGTCAAAGGGGAGAAGAGGAAGATCCAAGTCAAGAAGCAAAGTCGCCAAAGATGAGTGTGCCTTTTGTCATGAGAAAGGGCATTGGAAGAAAGACTGTCCGAAGTTGAAAAAGAAGGGAAAGACTCCACAAGATGCAAATATTGCAGAATGCAAGAGTGATGCAGAGTCAGACACTTCTTTAGTTGCTTCACCTTCAACATCACATGTTGATGAGTGGATTTTGGATTCTGGTTGCACCTACCATATGTGCCCCATTCGAGAATGGTTCTTTGACCTTGAAGAGCTCAATGATGGGGTTCTTTTCATGGGCAATGACAATCCATGTAAAACTGTCTGGATAGGTTCAATCAAGCTGAAAAATCATGATGGATCCACCAGAATTTTGAAAGATGTTCGATATGTTCCAGAGTTGAAGAAGAATCTCATTTCTTTGGGGGCCTTAGAATCAAAAGGCCTAGTTGTCACTATCCGAGATGGAATTCTTAAAACAACATCAGGAGCATTGGTGATGTTAAAAGGTGTGAGGAAGAATAATCTGTATTACTATCAAGGTAGTATAGTAATTGGGGCAGTTGCAGCAGTAACTTCTGGAAGCAAGAAGGATGCAGAGGCAACGAAGCTGTGGCATATGCGGTTGGGACATGCTGGTGAGAAATCCTTACAGATTCTTGCCAAGCAGGGATTGCTGAGAGGCACGGAGACTTGCAAATTAGAATTTTGTGAGCATTGTGTTCTGGGAAAGCAACGAAGAGTGAAGTTTGGCACTACTATCCATGATACCAAGGGGATTTTAGACTATGTGCATTCAGATGTGTGGCGACCTGCCAAGACTCCATCTCTTGGAGGTAGATACTATTTTATCACTTTTGTTGATGCTTTTTCCAGAAGAGTGTGGGTGTTTACAATGGAGAAGAAGGATGAAGTGCTTGGAATTTTCCTTAAGTGGAAAAATCAGGTTGAGAACCAGACAGGAAGGAAGATTAAAGTTCTCCGAATAGACAATGGTGGAGAATATACAAGTGATCATTTCTTGAAGATATGCCAAGATTGTGGCATAGTTCGGCACTTCACAGTCAGAAAAACACCACAGCAGAATGGGGTGTCAGAGCGTATGAACAAGACATTGGTGGAGAAAGTTTGTTGTATGTTGTCTAATGTTGGGCTAGGCAGAAATTTTTGGGGTGAGGCTGTGACATATGCTCAAAATCTTGTTAATCGGTTGCCACATTCTGCTTTAAGTGGCAAGACCCCTTTGGAGGTATGGTCTGGAAAACCTGCTACAGATTATGATTCTTTGCGTGTGTTTGGCTCCACTGCATACTACCATGTAAATGAATCAAAGTTAGATCCACGAGCAAAGAAGGCTCTATTTATGGGTCTTAATGCTGGAGTGAAGGGATACTGTCTTTGGTGTCTAGAGGCAAAGAAGACTATTAGCAGCAGGGATGTTACCTTTGATGAATCTGCCATGTTGACTAAGGTAAATCCAGAAGAAGCTGGTGGTACTTCACAGCAGGTGGAGTGTGTATCAAAGCAGGTGGAGTTTGAGCCTACTATGGTGATCCCAACTAAGAGCACCAATGGTGACTCTCCATTGACAGAGGAAGAGTCAGATGAAGAAGAGGTTCCGGCCCAAGAACCTACGCAGCAGTTCGAGTCAATTGCCACTAGTAGACCGAGACGAGAAAGAAGAAAACCAGAACGTCTCATCGAAACGGTGGCCTATGCACTTCCAGTCATTGATGATGTTCCTTCCACTTTTTCAGAAGCCATTCGGAGTTCTGAAAGTAGCAGTTGGAAAGGGGCAATGGAGGAGGAGATGGAATCTCTTCAGAAGAACAAAACATGGAAGTTGACACAACTACCGAAGGGAAAGAAGGCAATTGGATGCAAATGGGTATTTGCTAAAAAGGAAGGATTTCCTGACAAGAGTAATGTTCGTTACAAGGCAAGATTGGTGGCTAAAGGCTACGCTCAGAAGGAGGGAATTGATTATAATGAGGTATTTTCTCCAGTTGTGAAGCATTCCTCCATTAGAATTTTGTTGGCCTTGGTAGCACAGTTGAATTTGGAGCTAGCTCAACTTGATGTGAAGACTGCATTCTTACACGGTGACTTGAAGGAGGAAATCTATATGACTCAGCCCGATGGATACAAAGTTGCTGGTAAAGAAAATTGGGTGTGCAAACTAGACAAGTCGTTGTACGGTTTGAAGCAATCACCAAGACAGTGGTACAAACGATTTGACAAGTTTATGTTGGGTCAGAAGTACACAAGAAGCAAATACGACCATTGTGTGTATTTGAGAAGACTACAAGATGGGTCCTACATCTATCTACTCTTATACGTTGATGATATGCTGATAGCTGCAAAGAGCCAAGTTGAAATTGACAAGTTGAAGGCTCAGTTGAGTAGAGAGTTCGAGATGAAGGATTTGGGAGAAGCCAAGAAGATTCTTGGTATGGAGATAAGCAGAGACAGAGAGGGAGGCAAGCTTTGGCTGACACAAAAAGAGTATTTGAAGAAAGTACTACAACGTTTTGGCATGAATGAAGGGTCAAAACCTGTAGGTACTCCGCTTGCTCCTCATTTGAAGCTTAGCAGCCAGTTATCTCCGCAGACAGATGAAGAACGAGAGTACATGGCAAAAGTCCCTTATGCCAATATAGTCGGAAGCTTGATGTATGCAATGGTGTGTACGAGACCAGATATTTCACAAGCTGTTAGTGTTGTGAGCAGATATATGCATGATCCTGGCAGAGGTCATTGGCTAGCTGTGAAATGGATTCTTCGGTATATCAAAGATACCGTAGATGTTGGCTTTATGTTTGAGCGGGATGAGTCACTTGGTCAAGGAGTTGTTGGATATTGTGATTCCGACTATGCTGGAGATTTGGATAAGCGAAGATTGACGACGGGCTATTTGTTCACTTTAGCAAAAGCCCCTGTTAGTTGGAAATCCACTTTACAGTCAACGGTGGCTTTGTCTGCAACGGAGGCAGAGTATATGGCTAGAGGCAATTTGGCTTCATGGGTTGCTAAAAGACTTGGGAGTTGGTCAGAAACAACTTGTAGTATATTCTGACAGTCAGAATGCTATTCATTTAGCGAAGAATCAAGTCTTTCATGCACGGACGAGGCACATTGATGTTCGCTATCATTTTGTACGAGAAATTCTTGAAGAAGAAGAGATATTTCTCTAGAAGATTTTGACTACAAAAAATCCTGCAGATATGATGACCAAGGTGGTGACAAGGGCCAAGTTTGAACATTGTTTAGACTTGGTCAATATCCTGCACAATTGAGTTGGCGTTAGATGGCGCAAGTTCGAAGCACGGCAGAGGCTGTTCTTTGTTTGATTGAGAAGATAGAGATTTGGTGGAACTACAAAACACCAAGGTGGAGAATGTTGAATAGTGGTGTTTTGTTTTGAATCCCACATCGGTTGAGAAGTGGGTTTGGAGAGTTTTGTTTTGTTATAAATAGAACTCCCCCTGTTAAACATCCCAAAATTAGAGTATAATTGTATCCTAACAATTGTACTAAATACTTTTCTTCTCCTAGTAAAAAGAGCAGGCCCTTTTCTAGCCATTGCCACCGGAAGCTTAAATAGAGACAGGTAAGCCACCGAGTACAGATTTAATAATTGTGGTTCTACCCCCTAAGGACAGGAATCTGTTAGAACCTATGTCTTCATGGTTCATTCATTACAGGTTTTGATAATTGACAAACAAATTCAAGATCACGACAAAGAAGAAGCAAAAAAAGAAATGAAGTCAAACCAATCCTCAAGCACAAGAAACCATTCAAGAGCAAAGGATCAAAGTAAATGAGCACAAGAATTGAAGAGCCAAGAAAGAAGAGTTAGATTCACAAATTGTACAAGGTATAACACTCAATTCTTCTAGGACATTGGCTCAAAATAAGATGAATTTTTCTCATGCATAACATAACATATTTCCAAGCATAAAAATGTTTTTCGAACCATGAACATCGATGTTATGGATTTAAACATCGATGTTCCTGCCTTTGAACAATTCTTCAAAACAGGCAGTAGGCTAATAACATCGATGTTGGAATCCCAAACATCGATGTTCTCATGACCGTTGCATTTGAAAATATCCTTTACATAAGCAAAACATCGATGTTGGATTTCATAACATCGATGTTCTTCAATGGTCAGCTTCAATCATTTTCACTCATGCATCAATTAGATCTCATTTTAATCATAATAATGTTTTCTGAGCCTTGAACATCGATGTCCCAATTATGAACATCGATGTCCTGCCTTGAAACCAATCTTTCGAGAAGGTTTCTAAGCTTTGAACATCGATGTCCAATATTGGAACATCGATGTCCTGCACTAAAATAATTTTTCCAAAAGTAGGCAGTAGTTTATAACATCGATGTCCAATTTCGGAACATCGATGTCCTCATGACCGTTATGCTTAAAAATTGCTTTGAAGAGTTTGAACATCGATGTCCTATTTCATAACATCGATGTCCTATTGAATCTGGTTTTAAGATTGTTTTGGGAATGTCCAAAACATCGATGTTCAACTATGGAACATCGATGTTATTTGGTCTCGGGTCTTGGACAATGTCTTGTGGAACATCGATGTCCATTTTGACAACATCGATGTCCTAGTGACCGTTAGCCCAATAATTCATATTCACTGGCCAGGACATCGATGTCCACATTTACAACATCGATGTCCATATGACCGTTGGACAAGAAAATGCATATTCAAGGCCAGAACATCGATGTCCTAAATTTGAACATCGATGTTCAGCCGACAAGAGGAGACATACTTTTTCAGCTTTCCACAATTTTGTCTAAAGGTATTTTGGATTGATTTCACAACGGTCATACATGTTTTTAGACCTGTAAATTGATCATTTAGGCCTCTGAAAACAATTAATCAACTCTCTACTTACATGCATTCAATTCATACATTCATCAAATCTTAATTGAGCCAATATCCTATTGAGGATTTGAGAGTTGCCCTTTTAGAGCTTAAATTCTGTAACTCATATCTACTATTTGAGAGAGTCTCTTGTTTGAGTGATTGTGTACTTACACACCTTAAGGGAGGTTAGTTCCCTTGGTTAGATTCACAAGAAGAGGTGTATATCTTCTTGTGTGAAAAGTCTTGAGGTGAGGTATCTTCAAGTAAGAGAGCTGAAGTTCATGTGACTTGAACTTTCAGGTTTAGGATTCTTGTGACTAGAATTCCTAGGTTGTAACGGTTTGTTAAGCACCCGTAAGCTTAACGTAGATAATGAAATCTTCAAGTGAGACTTGAAGGGCTGGATTAGCCACACTAGTAGAGTGTGTGTGAACCAGGATAAATTGCTTGTCCTTCATTCTTTCAATTCCGCATTTAATTCCTGCTTATTTCGTTTTTATTCGATTATCGCTATTCACCCCCCTCTAGCGAAGGGCTATTGTTCTAACAATTGGTAGCGGAGCCTAACTCTCTGATAGACTTAACAGTTTGAGAGGTAAATTTCCATGGCTTGTTCAAATGCTTTGTATGCAGGAATCACTGAAGGGCAATCCATTACCCAGGCACCATTCTTCGACGGAACAGATTATACATATTGGAAGGAAAGGATGAAAGTTTTCATCCAAGCCAATGACTTTGCAGCTTGGCTAACGATAAAGAATGGTGTTCAAATCCCATCAAGGACGAAAGTGGAGCACAACGTAGATGCCATTCAAAGAATCAAAAACAACTCCAAGGCAATAAACATGCTTCAATGTGCGATCAATCCGAATGACTATCAAATGATCTCGCACTGCGCAACAGCCAAGGAGATGTGGGAAATGCTGAGAATCATCTATGAGGAAACAGACAGCAAGCAAGAAGAGACTGTCAACCCTTATTTCATGGCAAAGGAAGAATCTCCAGAAGAGGTAAGTACTTCCTATTCGAATGATGATTATACATTTGAAGAATTGCAAGATGCATTTAGTGAACTGTATAGTAAATTCATTTCTATCTCAAATGTTAATAAGAGCTTAAAGAAACAGAATAAGACCTTAGAAAATAATGTAGAATTATTATCACATGATAAGGATAAGTTATCAAGTAAAATTGATAAGCTTGGAAAGGATAATGAGAAATTATCAAATGATAAGGATGAGTTATTAAGCAAAATTGATAAGCTTGAAAAAGAAAAGCATGCTCTTAATATGTCTTGCAATGAACTTAATAAGAAGATATCCTCAAATGTATGTTCTTGTGTTGAATTGAGAAAAGAGAATGAATCTCTTAAGCATCAAGTTGATGATTTGAAGAAAACATTAGAGAAATTTACAAATGGTAGAAATAGTCTTAATCTTCTCTTAGGACAACAAAGAAGTTCAACATAGAAAGAAGGATTAGGTGCGTCTAGTGTGTCAAATGATGTCAAACCCACTGGGCATAATGCTAAGACACATAAACATGGTGTTTCATCTTCTATTCATCATACTAGATCACATGTTCATGACACAAGATCATATACTCATCATAGAAGGTCACATGCTCAAAATGCAAGATCAAATGCAAGTAGTGGAAAATCTCATTATGCTAGATTGTATGCCTACTATGGTAGATCAAATGCTAATGTTGCAAGATCACATGTACACACTGCCAAAAATGAAAGACTACAATATACTAAACCTAGGAAACATATGACTCAATTTAGGGAAAACAAGATTATACCTAGGGAAGATAAGTATAATAGATTGCATGAACATAGGCAATATGGTACCTATAACCAGCCTAGAAGAATGCACAATCCAAATGTTATTTGCCACTATTGTAATAGGATAGGACACATTGCCCCGGTGTGTTTTACTAGGCATAGACATTGGGCACAAGATAAGGTCTATATTCGGCATGTTCCTAACCCTCAAGGACCCAAAAAGATTTGGGTACCAAAATCCCCTTGATTTGTTTTGTAGGTATGCTTGAAGGCATCAAGTGTACTTCGGTACCTTGATTGCGGATGCTCCAAGCAAATGACCAAAGAAGCATCCAAGTTCTTGAATGTGGCCACACTTGCTCAATTTCGGCTGAAGTGCAAGGACCAGAAGATGATAACATCGATGTTCATTCTTGAAACATCGATGTTCCATGATTTTCAGCTCACTTGTGTTTTTCAACCAGTAGCTGAAAAACATCGATGTTGTCTAGAAAACATCGATGTTCCAAAAAGAGCTGCCAAGCCACAAATCGAGCATGCACATCGATGTTTTGTATCAAACATCGATGTTCGGTAAGAACTTTATTTTTCCAGTAATCATTAAACATCGATGTTCATGTTCTACACATCGATGTTATTCATTCCAAGCTGTTCAAAATTTCTATCTAGTGGTCAATAACATCGATGTTGCATTCTTGAACATCGATGTTCTGCCCTTGTTGCATATACACAGCTTAGAAATAAGTTAACCTTCTCACTTAAGTTAAGAACTTTAGGTACCATGTTCATGACAAAATGCTTCAGGAAGAATATTCAGATTTCTTTCAATTTAAGTAAAGCATGTAGTTAGTGCACAATTGATCAAATTTAGAAACACTAGCTTGTTGATGAACACTCACACAAGAAGAACTTTATGTCATGCAAATACTTTTATTGATTATAAAGTTTGAGTACAGCTGCTGAACCTTAAAACACACACACATTCGATTATATTATATATTTTACAATCACACTTACAAACAAGAAACGCAGAATTACATCATACATATTCATTACAATTATTATCTGCTTCTAACGATTTGGTTCAGCTGTTACAGTAAAGCCATTAGGAGTATTGACTATGTTAACCCTAATGACATGACTCCAAGCAAACCACATTCCACCCGAGTTGTTCTGGCCAGGAAGCTCGAACCAACCCCTGCAGTTCCACACCAAAAGGCGAACCTTTGGCCAAGTGGGCGCTACTCCAGCTACTCGAGGAATGCTCTGAGCTGTCATTGTAATCTGGTAATAACTGCCCTCGTTCAAAGTCTGGTAGGTTGGTTCCAACTGAAGCTCCTGAAACCTGTCAGAGATAAAAAACATTGTGGAATTGGCCGTACCGTAGTAGGATACTCGCAGGGATTGTTGATGCTCCAGGAAGATGACTTCTTCCATAGGGGTGACGAAGAATCGGGAAGAATAAATCTCGTCTACGAAGACAAGACGGGGAATTCTTGCTAGTTCCTCTGGCAATGGCCCTTGTTGCTCATTTACAATGTTAAAGGCCAACCGATTTCTTCTACCTACGTTTGCACCCTCAACAAAAAAGACAAAGGAAGGGGAAGGCATTTTTGCTTTTGATATTTTTGCTAACTCTTTTTTCTAAGATTGGATTATAAACTTTCTGTGTTTAATAAGCTCTAACGTATGTCTATTTATAGAAACATAATTGCATTGCCTCTCTCAGAAGGTGACCCCTACCTATCCTTGGAGTATCATGAACAACGTTCAGAGGAAGGCCCCTCCAAACCGCTTCGATTTTCAAGAATCTCCTTTTTGAGACACTTGCAAATTCATTTATTGCTAACATCCAATTTTTCAGATAATCAAGTGTCTGCTTTGTTGAAAATCGTGGCCTAAACTGAATTATTGATTCATCACGGAACTCACAGTCTGATTATAAATCATATCTTAAGGGGAAAGAATAAATAAATGCATCATCATTTCTTTTTGCTAATGCCAAAAGGGGGAAGATAAGAAGAAGTATATGCATCTAGATAGGGGGAATCATAAATTGAAACATATAGAGGGAATATAGAGGGAATTATTGTGTTAACATATACCTCTAATATTGGCATATACTTCTAGGTGTTTGTCATTATCAAAAAGGGGGAAATTGTTAGAACCTATGTCTTCATGGTTCATTCATTACAGGTTTTGATAATTGACAAACAAATTCAAGATCATGACAAAGAAGAAGCAAAAAAAAGAAATGAAGTCAAACCAATCCTCAAGCACAAAGAAACCATTCAAGAGCAAAGGATCAAAGTAAATGAGCACAAGAATTGAAGAGCCAAGAAAGAAGAGTTAGATTCACAAATTGTACAAGGTATAACACTCAATTCTTCTAGGACATTGGCTCAAAATAAGATGAATTTTGCTCATGCATAACATAACATATTTCCAAGCATAAAAATGTTTTTCGAACCATGAACATCGATGTTATGGATTTAAACATCGATGTTCCTGCCTTTGAACAATTCTTCAAACACCGATGTTGGAATCCCAAACACCGATGTTGGAATCCCAAACATCGATGTTCTCATGACCGTTGCATTTGAAAATATCCTTTACATAAGCAAAACATCGATGTTGAATTTCATAACATCGATGTTCTTCAATGGTCAGCTTCAATCATTTTCACTCATGCATCAATTAGATCTCATTTTAATCATAATAATGTTTTCCGAGCCTTGAACATCGATGTCCCAATTATGAACATCGATGTCCTGCCTTGAAACCAATCTTTCGAGAAGGTTTCTAAGCTTTGAACATCGATGTCCAATATTGGAACATC
>JAKUCV010002905.1:0-19471 GCA_028386065.3 Turnera subulata
TTAAGTTGTTCATCCCTTGTTTGCGCGAGATCAAGCATGATCTTGACTACTTGATGCGGCACCGTGGACGCTGATTTGGTTCAGTTGGTTTCTTCCTTTTTCTTTTGTTCATTTCTTTTCTTCTTTTATGGATAATAACTTTTGCTGCTGCAAAAAGCCTTTCTTTGTGTCTCTCCGACTTTTTGCCTAGTTTGGGGGGTTGGTTCTTGTGTTTTTGGTACCGTGAGGACACGACACCTTTCTAGTTTGGGGGGGGGACAATTTTTGCATTTATGGTTCAGCATGTCTTTGTTTCAGTTTAGTTTTCAATTCCGTTTATTTCAGTCTTTAGTTTCGGTCTATTTAATTCTCTGTTTTTGTTAGTTGAATAAGTCACAGAATCACTCACATGGCCGTGTCGACTCCGGCTTGTCAATGAAACGGGAAATTCGTCAAATTTATTTCATATATGACAGGTATTTCGGGCTTGCATTGGGTCTTGAAGGAAACAATTCAAGTTGGGCCGAATTAAGCTTGTATGGGCTGCGTTATTATTTGGTCATAATCCGTTCTAACTCTTTTTGCTGATTATCTGATTTTCAAAAAAAAAAAAAAAAAAACTTGGCATTAATAAGCAGGTCTTAGAACAGGTTCATTATTCGGTCAAGGCGAAATTAACACAAGGGCACTTTCAATCGGACGTGATTAGGGCATCTTTCCTTGGTTTGTAACACTAACTTTTAGACACAGCCTACCCGTGTGAACATATTTTTCCTTTGCTACCCTCTTTTGAGCCCGTAATTGATAGCCACAATTTCTTTCATGCATTTCACCACCTTAACCAATTTGAAACCATGGCTATCATCTATCTTTCTTTCACCTTCCATACCTTTTATGCATTTTGCTCGAATTATTTTGTACCCTTAACACTTGTCAGTTCATATTTTGGTTCATCTATACAGGCACTACACGAGGAGCCTGTGTCGATCTGGGGGAGTATTGCTTCATTCACTTAAAAAGAAAAAAATGAAAAAAACAAGGGGACAGGAAAAAAGAGCCAAGAAGTATTCCTTCATCTATAAATAATTGTTCCCTAGACAAACCCAAAAGAAAAAAAGAGAAAAGAAAGAAGAAAAATTCTCCAGTAAGCACACACTGATTAGAACCATCAAAACATCATTCTTTTTGCTAAGTGTTATGGTACAAATTTTTCGAGCATTTTTGCGTCTTTTTGTTTTACCTTTTTCCCATTTCTCGTTAACTTAAACCAAGCCCCATTACAACCTTAACAAGTCCTTTTGATCCTTTGATTTGTGTCCTTGACATTAGTGGAGATCGAAGAGTGAACATGCTTATTTGACCTTGTTTCTTTTCTTTAATTAAATGCCAAGACTAACCTACTTTATTTCAGCAAAATTGAGGCAGACGGAAAATGGTCCAAATGGTGTCATGGCCCAGTTAGGTAGAATTTGGTTCGATTCGGATTATCCTTTTTAGGTTCTTTGCGAGTCTTGTCATCTTGACATCTTGGGATATTTTTGAAGGGTTTTTCTGTGAATTTGAGATTTCGATTTCTGACTAAGCCTGTTGAGTGATTTTCCCTTTTTCCCATTGTTTTCACGATATTTGCTTGGGGACAAGCAAAAGCTTAAGTTTGGGGGCGTGATGTGTGCATATTTTACACACATTTTGGGATTTAATTTGTGACATTTTAGTTGTTTTTAGTATTTATTTATTTATTTTTCTAGCCTTTATTAAGTTTATTTTTAATTATTTTCTTTCCTAGTGTGTAAGGACCTTTTCGCAGGAAATCAAGAATTCTGGACCTTTTTGGATGAAAACAAGGAAAGTATGGGCTTGCTTGGAGTTTGCGCTACAAGGAGCAGAATTAGAATCATGAATGAGACAAGAATTGTTCAAAAGTGGTTCATTGCACACGTGGTCATGCTTGAAAAATGGAGGGAAGACAAAATCAAATCCAACAAAGACCAAGTCTAGCCACATGTTGATTAGTTGGCGCATGAAATGGTCTTTGGACCTGATTCTTCTCCTTTCTCCATGCATTTAATTCAAGCCATACAAATGGTCCCCTCCATCCACTATAAAATGGCGCGGGACCCGACGCCAAAAGGGAGAATGGGGAGTTGGGGAGTAGAGCTCTACAGCCATCAATCACTTCCAATTTTTTCCTGCAGCTCGTCATACTCATCCTAGGCTTAGTTCTTTTTTATGTTTATTTTATTTCCTTTGTAAGAAACACTTTTCTTTAGTTTACTAGATTAGTTTGAGCTGGGTATTTCCTGGGAAGGGTTCGTCATCTGTTCAAGGTTGGTCTTTTAATTTTGTAATTTATTTCTTCACTTGAATATCAATGATGAATTATTTTCAAATAATTGTCTCTTCTCAAATCATGTCTAGCTAATTTTTAAATCTAGGATTAGGGGATGATCTTGTCAATTATTTTCATGCAAACTTAATTAAATATTGTGTCTCTAAATTAATTCTTCTTTGATTCGGTCTTTGATGCTTAATTAAGTTAGTTGTTTGGCCACCAATTAGCTTAAATTTATAATAGGAAATTGTTAAGTGACAGCGTCAATTCCCTATAGAAAACTTAGACCGGGCTTTAGGGACCGACCTCGGGAGAGGCGTGCTTCCTATTGGAGACTTAGAAGGTAAGAACTTAAAGCTCTTAATTTATTTCAACACTGGCAGAATGGATAGTGGAGATAAGTTAGGAAGGGGTTTTACGGCTTACGGAAGTAGGTTATTGATCTAATTGAGTTTACCGGTTCTTTCGAAGAAGAGTAATTTTAAGATTTAATATTAGATCTACACAGGCAGGTCATGTAGTGACAGAACACGGCTTGGTTGTGTTGTACTTAAATTGCATGGAAATATTGGCAAGGGATTCCCCGAAGTCCTAGGTGTTTTTATCTATTGTGATCTCGTTTACTACAACTTTTTGCTGCTTATTTGTTTATTTATTTGCATCACTCAATCGACTCCTCTTCGAAGATTTATTTTCTAGATAATCACGTATCACATTGTTAATAGTACTTAGCAAAGATCCCTGTGAGACGACCTTGGTACTACAACACCCTGTATACTTGCGGGAAGCTATCACCAGCTGCAATGTATTCCGTTTCGGTGGTGGATAAGGCTACACTAGCCTGTTTCTTACTAAACCAAGGAGCTGCCGAGTAAGTGACAAGTTCCACTAGTACTTTTACGATCTAGTTTGCATCCTGCAAATTCTGAGTCGGAATAGCCTATGAGTTGAAATGTAGAACCTTTAGGATACCATAGTCCAACATTAATTGTTCCTATTAGGTATTTCATAATTCTTTTAATTGCCTTAAGATGAGACTCTTTAGGACATGATTGATACCTGGCACATAAACAAACGCTAAACATAATGTCTAGCCTACTTGCAGTTAAGTAGAGAAGGAAACCGATCATACCTCGATACTTTTTGACCTCAACTTTCTTACCTTTCTCATCCTTGTCTAGATGTTCGGAAGTGCTCATTGGTGTGGCCATTTCCTTTGATCCGTCCATTTCAAAGTGTTTAAGCAATTCCTTGCAATACTTTGATTGTGAGATGAATGTGCCTTCCTTCATTTGTTTGACTTGTAGACCCAAAAAGAAGGTTAATTCTCCCATCATGGACATCTCAAATTCACTGGTCATCATAGCAGAGAATTCCTTGCACAAGGATATGTTAGTAGCACCGAAAATGATGTCATCTACATAGATTTGCACTAGGAGGATGTCATTGTTTTTACTTTTAATAAAGAGTGTAGTATCAACTTTTCCCCTTTTAAATCCATTGTCCAAAAGAAATTTGCTCAAACGTTCATACCAAGCTCGGGGAGCTTGCTTAAGACCGTAGAGTGCTTTCTTGAGTTTGAAGACATGATCAGGAAAAACATGATCTTCAAAGCCTGGGTTGATTAACATACACTTCTTCTTGAATGAAGCCATTTAGAAATGCACTTTTAATATCTATTTGATACAACTTAAAGTTCATTGATGATGCAAATGCGAGCAATAAGCGAATGGCTTCTAATCGTGCAACGGGTGCATATGTTTCTTCAAAATCGATTCCCTCTTCTTGATTATAACCCTTAGCTACTAACCTAGCTTTGTTTCTAGTTATTATGCCATTTTCATCTATTTATTTCTGAATACCCATTTCGTGCCAATTATTGTATGATCAATAGGCCTTGGAACCAATTCCCAAACATCATTACGTTTGAATTGGTTTAGCTCTTCTTGCATAGCCAAGGTCCAATGTTCATCATTAATTGCTTCAGAAATAGTTGTAGGCTCAATTTGTGAAACAAATGCCATGTGACCTACAACATTTCTAAGGGAATTATGAGTACTTACCTCGCGGTTGATATCACCAATTACCGTTTCAAGAGGATGATCTTTCGACTCTCGCCATTCTCTAGGTAGTTCTTGGTTGACATCAACCGTTGTGTCTTGTGTGTTCTCCTCTGGATTTGCAGCTTCTTGTTGAGAACTTGATTCTGCAGTTGTGTTTACATCTTTTGGTAAGTTGTTTTCTTCGTCTCCTCCCTTGTCTTCTAATGACATCTTCTCAAGTGTGCCTACAAGATCATCACAGAAATCCTTTCTCGCCAAACGAGTATCATTTTCTACAAGCTCAATATGAGGGGACTCCTCAACACTTAAAGTACGTTTATTGAACACTCTATACGCTTTGCTGTGCAATGAATAACCGAGAAAGATGCCTTCATCAGCTTTTGCATCAAATTTGCCCAAGTTATCTTTCCGATTATTATGAATAAAACATTTGCATCCAAAAACTCGTAAATGAGAAATGTTAGGCTTTCTTCCCTTGTATAATTCATAGGGCGTTGTCATGAGTATTGGCCTAATGATTGCTTGGTTTAACACATAACAAGCCGTACTCACTGCATCAGCCCAGAAATACTTGGGAATCTTAGCCTCATTGAGCATTGTTCTTGCCATTTCCTCAAGACACCGATTCTTACGTTCAACAACGCCATTTTGTTGTGGTGTCCGAGGGGCTGAGAAATCACGCTCAATGCCATGTTTATCACAAAAATTTGAAAATTGATTGTTTTCAAATTCACCTCCATGATCACTTCTAATCAAGCAATTGAACAATCTTTTTCATTTTGAACCTTCTTATGAAAACTTTTTAAAACATTAAATGCTTCACTTTTATGTGTAAGAAATAAGGTCCAAGTGTATCTTGTGTAATCATCAACAATTACAAAGGCATAATAGTTACCTCCAAAACTTTTGGTTTGTGTGGGACCAAAGAGATCCATGTGCAAAAGTTGAAGCGGTCTAGATGTTGAGACAACGTTTTTTGAGGTGAACGAAGCTCTCACTTGCTTCCCTTTTTGACACGCATCACATATAGAATCCTTTTCAAACTTAATCTTTGGAATGCCAACTACTAAGTCTTGAGAAACTAGTTTGTTCAAAAGCTTCATATTTACATGAGCTATTCTATGATGCCAAAGCCACATATCATCTTCTTTGCTCATTAGACATTTTGAAAATTTTGATGAAGACTCTTCTAGGTTAACCATATAAATATTGTTAATTCTGTCACCATGTAGGATAGTCTTATTATCACTAAGACGTTCTACGGTGCATGACTTGGAATCGAAAATCACACGATTTCCCTTGTCACATAATTGACTTATGCTCAAGAGATTATGCTTAAGACCTTTAATAAGTAAAATATTATCAATGGAGGAAGATTCATTTTTACCAACCGAGCCAATACCGATGATCTTTCCTTTGTTTTTGTCTCCAAAGACAACGTTTCCTCCATTTGATGGCTTAATTTGCAAAAACTTGGATGCTTCTCCGGGCATGTGCTTGGAGCATCCGCTATTAAGGTACCAAAGTACACTTGATGCCTTCAAGCATACCTACAAAAGCAAATCAATGAGATTTTGGTACCCAAATCTTTTTGGGTCCTTGAGTGTTAGGGGCATGCCGGTAATAAGCTTCTTCTTGTGCCCAATGTCTATGCCTAGTAAAGCAAACAGGAGCAATGTGTCCTACTCTATTACAATAGTGACAAATAACATTTGGGTTATGCATCCTTCTAGGTTGATAATAGTTACTATGTTGCCTATGTTTGTCCACTTTACTCACTTTGTTTTCCTTAGGTTGAACCATAGGTTTCCTAGGCTTAGTCTCAATTTTCTTCTTCTTAGGCTCATTTTTGAATCCTACACCATGTTTGGTTGATTGCAAATTACCCAAGAGAGAATTTAGGTTCTTTTGAGGGGTATTAAATTTCTTTTTTTTTCAAGTTTTTCAACTTGTTCCCTTAAAGATATGCATGATGAACACTCAGTTTTTGTTTCAAGTTCTCCAACTTGTTCCTTTAGTGATTTACATGATGCACATTCCTTAATTGGACTTTTCGGTTCATTAGCACTCTTCTTTCCGTAGAATTTATTCTCTTCTTTAAGCTTTACATTTTCATTAGACAATTTTTCCACATCATTTTCTAAAGTTGTAATTTGTTTCTTTAAACCCTTATTAACTTTAGAAGCAGAAATATATTCACTATAAAGCTCATCAAATGCATTTTGCAATTCTTCATGTGTAAAATCTTCGATTGGAGAAATGGTACTTACCTCTTCTGGTTCTTCTTCTTTTGTCATGAGACATAGGTTGACAGTTTCTTCTTCATCATATCGGATGATTCATCGCCAGAATCGCCTCCCCAAGAAATGTATGACCTTTGCTTCTTGTAGGGCTTCTTTTCTTTTCCCTCCTTTGCCTTGGGACACTTGGGCTTGATGTGCACAATCTCTCCACACCCATAGTATTTGGGTGGACCGGACATCTTTCTTCCTTTCTTTTCAAATTCCTTCTTCATGAATTTGTGGAATTTATGGATGACAAGTCCGAGTTCTTGATCGTCATCGCTAGAGTCCAATTCAGTGAGCTCTTGCGTCTTGGAGGTGGAAACTTTGAGAGCTATGTCCTTCTTCTTCGGTTCCTGCAAAGAGGGTTTAAGAATAGTAGTTTCATAGGTTAGAAGGTTACCTCTAAGACCGTCAATGGTTGTGTTTGAAGTCCCGATGTTTTCATAGATTGCGTCGGCTTTAGAACGCCATTCAGGAGTGAGGCATCTAAGGACTTTTCTAACCAAGTCCTTGTCGAAGTAGACCTTCTTGAGAGCATGAAGGTTGTTTACTATTTTTGAGAATCGATCGAACATCTTCTCAATCCTCTCATTCTCCTTCATGCGAAAGAGTTCGTAATCTGCAGTGAGGGATTCGATTTTGGCCTCTCGAATTTGATCGGTTCCTTCATAGGTGATCTCCAGTTTATCCCACATTTCTTTTGCGGTTGTGCAGCAAGAGATTTTTCGATAATCATCGGGGTTGACTGCACATTATAGCATGTTGATTAATTTGGCGTTGTTTTCAACCATCGTAATGTCTGCTGCATCATACTCTGCCTCCGTCTTTGTCACTGTGGTTTCACCAACTTTCTTCGTCGGAATTTGCTCTCCGATCTTCATGATTTGCCAAAGAGCATAGTTGTTGGCTTGGAGAAAGATTCTCATCCTCTCTTTCCAGTAGCTGTAGTTGGTGCCATCAAAGAGCGGTGGACGAGTGGTTGATTGTCCTTCGAAGAGTCCTGCATAATTACTTGAAGAAGCCACGGAAAGTTTCTCTCAAACGGTTAAGTCTTTCAGAGAGTTAGGCTCCGCTACCAATTGTTAGAACAGGTGCCCTACGCTAGAGGGGGGGTGAATAGCGTTTTTTCGACAAATTCAAAAACTTGCAGGAAATAAATGCGGAATTGAAAGAATAAGGACACACCAAAATTTATACTAGTTCACACACACAAATCCAGTCCTCCGAGAGACTCTCTCGAAGATTTCACTATCTAGGCCAAGCTTCCGCGTGCTTAACAAACCGTATACAAACCTAGAGCTCGAGTCACACGAAACTCTACTTACTTGCTTGAAGAAACCTCACTTCAAGACTTCTCTCAAGGAAAGAAGACACTCTTCCTATGAGTTGCTACAAGGGAACAATCCTCCCTTAAGGTGTATGACAACACTAAAAATCACTCAAACAAAAGCTCTCTCAAAGAGTGAATATGAGTAACAAGTAAAGCTCTATAAAGGCAACTCTCAATTCTCAAGAAAATTGGCTTATAAAAATGTGTATGAATGTATAACAATGAATACTTGAAATGTAGAGAGTTGATTGATTATTAACAGAGATGTAAATCCTCTATTTATATGTCTCAAAACATGTATGACCGTTGTGGAATCAATCCAAAGTACCTTTAGACAAAACAGCATGGGGAGTTGAAAAAGGTGTCTGCTCACAACGGCACAACATCGATGTTTAGATAAAGAACATCGATGTTGTAGCCAGTAAATTTGAATTATTGGACTAACGGTTACTAAAACATCGATGTTTGCCAAGGGAACATCGATGTTTTGGAATACTGCCAAAAACGGATTAAAGACGAGCATCATGGCAACATCGATGTCTGAATGTAGAACATCGATGCTCAATGTTGGAACATCGATGTTTACCATTTGGACATCGATGTTTTGAGGTTCTGCCAAAGTTCTAAAGAAAACCAATTGAAGGAACATCGATGACTTAAAGTGGAATATCGATGTTTTGATGCTGGAAAAGATGTTTAAGTGCAACGGTCACAAGAACATCGATGTTTGGGAATCCAACATCGATGTTCTGAGCTACTGCCTGTTTTTGAAAATTGCTTGAAGGCAGGAACATCGATGTTCAATACTCAAAAGTCATTTTTGTGTTTGAAAGAATGCTATTTGATGCATGTATGAAATTGATTTGTTTTGAGCCAATGTCTTAGAGGAATTGAGTGTTTTACCCTTGTACATTTTGTGTTCCTAACTCTTCTTACTTGTTACTTCAATTCTTGTGCTCTTTTCTCTTTAGACCTTTGCTCTTTGATTGATTTTTTTTTTGCTTCAAGGTTGGCATCAATTGAGTCATGGTTAGTTTGTCAATATCAATACCCTGAAATGAGACAAGGAGGCATGAGTTCTAACACGACCTTCCTCTTCCCTTCGGCCTTGAACTGGCCGGCTGGCTGATCTTTCACAGTTTCGGCCTTACTCTGGCCGGCTGGCTACTCCATCGTAATTTTGAACCCTGCAAAAACTGTTCGCTATATTGAATAGCGAGTGACCAACTGCTACCGGATCCGACCTGTTGAGAGCCGAACGGACGGTGTCGTACGTCCTGAACCGGGTTTTGATGTTGACTTGCTGACCCGACCGTTGAAAGGCCAAACCGACCACCGAATCCGATCGTTGAAGGGCCGAACGGACGACTATCATGCGCCCTGTACCGGGTTTTGGTGTTTTAGGTTTTCTTGGGAAAACCAAGCTAGGCTAAGTTACTCTATGAAAAACATGATAAATCTACGCTAAGGTAGTAAAGAAAACTAAGATAAAAATAGATACTTTTGATTTGGCATTGGCCAAATAAAGGATAAAAATTGAATGAGAATAATAATAAGTTGATTGTTTTTGCTCTTGGACCCCTTTTACAAGAAAGGAAACGGCCTTATATAGGCGTACAAATTATTCATCAGAGAAGCTTAACTAAATTACAAAATCCAGTCTACATATCAGCCTTTCATACTCGCAATGATAAGATAAAGATCTTTCAAAAGACCTTCGGAAAATCTTCTTCAAATTCATAAACCTTCCGAATAAGATCTCTCAGCAAGACTTGAAATTCAAAATCCCCTCAAAGGCCTTCATTGAAAAGAGCCTCCCATCAACCAGAGAACCCCACGACAAACCTTATGACTCCAGGTCAACCACTTGGCCCATCCACAGACTTAGCGAACCAGAAAGACCATTTGATTCACGGACAAATTAGTCCAGAAGGTCAATACCAATCTGCACTTATATTGGCCTTCAACCATTTTCCAAGCTGTAATGACCAAAAGTGGGCCTAAAAGACAGGTCTTCCAGTGGGACCCATCTACGAGCTTATTAACCTAGAAGGTAGACGCCTACCTTATCCCACAACGAACGTTCTAGGTCAATGCCACAACGACCATTCTTGGTCAATGCCACAACGACCGTTCTGGGTCAACGCCGCAACAACCGTTCTCAGTCAACGCCGCAACCACCATTCTCGGTCAACGTCACAACGACCGTTCTTGGTCAATGCCACAACGACCGTTCTGGGTCAATGACACAATGATCGTTTTCGACCCAACAGACAGCCATCAACGATTTTTGGTTGGTACAAACAGGATGTAAGCTTTATTTATTTTCTTTTTTAATTTTCATATAGAAAATTACTAAAAATCTTAATTTCAAGTATTGGAAAATTATTATATTTACGAGGATAAAATTATGCTTGGGAGTCGGGACCCGACGAGTCGTCTAGATGTATATTCTATCCCCTCACGAATGTACTGCACCCCCACCCCAAGGGAAAGTTCTCTTTCCATCCACTACTCTCATTTGAGGACTTCCTTTGCAATCTTGTCACTTTATGTTTTTCTTTTATTATCTTGGTGTATTTTATGTAAAATAATAAATATGAATAACAGACGTCTTATTAATTTTTTTGGTAAAGAGACAAATGTGTGAGTTTGGTATCTTTGTACGTACAATTTGTGTACAATAATTGCCAAGTGATTCAGGACTTAAAATTACTAATAAGTTTTGGGTAGATACTCACCATTGTCATCGTCACAGTACCATTTTACAATAATTGCCAAGTGATTCAGGACTTATTACCTCCTCCCATTGAAAATTCTCAGTATATTGGATGAACTCCTTTAATTTACGGCTTGAAACTCATATATTATACTACATCCTAAGTAATGCTCATGAAACCTAATTTCCTATCCATTATACAATTCAAATTACCAAAGGGGATTTGGCCAAAATACATCAACCCGTCAGTGACCAGACTTTGAAATTTTTTACACCGACTTCTGGAACATGTCCTTATCCAGTCCGGACAAGAATAGAATTTTATTGGAGGTCAACTTGACACTTTCCTACGGATAGGGATGACAATTTTTCCGGGTCTACCCGATACCCACTCGAAACCCGCTTTTATGGGTAGGGTATTACCCGACTTTGACCGGGTAAAAAAATGATAGGGTACCGAATCCGAGTTGACCGGGTCTGGGTAGGTCTGGGTCTGGGTAAGAGTCTAGGTTTTACCCTATCCATTAGACCATATCCATTATAATATTCTAAAATCTATAACCGTATTATAAAATTCGACTTGAGTTTCTTTCTTTTGTTTCTTCAATTCTTTTCCACTGACCTCCTCTTCCTTTTCTATTGAAATTTCGTTCACCTCCTCTTAGTTCTATTGAAATTTCGTGCTCTACAACTCTAAACTAATATTATGTTATTATAATTTTTCTTTGTCTTAAAAGGAACATTAATTTATAACTATCCTACAATTATTTATGATAATAATATGGAATAAGAAAATAAGCATTCAATATTAGTTTATATTTTTAACTTATTATAAGATTCTTATTTTTATATTATTTAATAATATTAAATTTTTTCTAGAAAAATATATGTTGATCTTAGTAGAGAAGAGGATGGAGATTAAGAAATAAAAGATTGTTTGAATTTTAAGTTAGAGAAAAGTTACATGCTACTTTAAAATTTTGGACTTCTTGTTATTTTTAAGGGTTAAACACCTTTTATATACCTCGAGTTTTCCTTTTGTCCCGATCGTATACCCCAGAGTTTCTATGTCCCTTTTATGTACCTCGAGTTTCAGTTTCTGTCCCTTTTGTGTACCTCGGGCAGCCCGGACGATGACATGGCTATCTGCCCAGGTCCACTTGACACGTGGCATAATGCCATTGGTGCCATGCGGAAATTTTTGTGGGACCCACAAACTAGAATTTTTTAGGAATAAGGTGGGACCCACAATAATATCCATTTGGTGCCAATAGAATTGCGACACGTGTCAAATGGACCCCGGTAGATGGCCATGTCATCGTTCGGGCTGCCCGAGGTACACAAAAGGGACAGAAATTGAAACTCGAGATACATAAAAGGGACACAGAAACTCCGGGGTATACGATCGGGACAAAAGGAAAACTCGAGGTATACAAAAGGTGCTTAACCCTTTTTTAAATTTTTTATGCTTGAACTTGGAATATATTTCATGAATGCTTATTTAATAATTGTCAGATTTTTTATAAAATTAGAACTTGATTTGTACTTAGCGGGTATAGCGGGTATACCCTTATCCAGACCCGTATTACTCGTTGGGCAAAAAAAATAGAACTTTACCCTATCCGGTTCATAATTAGTCCATTCTTACCCTACCCGGTTTGATTAAGGGTCCGGGTCTGGGTCGTGCTTACCCTATCCGACCCTACTCGATTTCCATCCCAACCCACGGACATGCCCATCACGATCATAACCTGTTTTATTCAATACAACCTTAATTATTCAGTTAGTTGCTATTGTCTGTTGTTATTTCTTTCTTTATTGGTTTACCTCCCAATCATTTGGCCCAATCTACAGGCGGACTAATTAAAAATCGGATATTGTTAGTCGACAAGTGCTCAAGTGGGTATCATGTGTCATGCCTAGTAGTAATATTATGTTAGACTCATACTGGGAGCACAAATTGTGTCTGCTTAGAATTTTGTTATATTCTCCTCAGAGTTATAATAATTAATCTTGTGTATTTTTTTTAAAAAAAAATTATACACTGTACTTAAAAAAAAAATGTTACCCTCCCCTCCTCACTAGTATGAGTTTGTTTTTTTTTTTTGGTTCTACAAATGAGTGAAAAACAGTTATTTTCATGTCAAAGACAAAAGACTGTCAGAGTTCGGATATAAATTTTTTAAAAAAAATCTCTGTAGAAGTAATTAACACGTAGCAAGTAATGGTACTGTGAAGCAGCAAGCGGACTTCAAGACACAATTCAAGCCATTTGTCATGACAAAGCTTCTTTCCTCTGCCAGTCTCGTTGTGTCCTATGCGTATGTGGATTTGTGGAGGAAAAACACCAAGATTCACAAAATAACATTGTGCAATGCTAATTTTGTGAGCATAGAAAATTAATATCGTGGATCATATTTTTCGTAAAAATATATAAATAACATTATTGGGCATGAAATGCTCTACAATATTGTTTCTTTCTTGCGGTAAACAATGATGGGCTTAGTACAGCGCAACCCGATCTGAAATGGGATTTTATTTGGTTTTATATTATGTCATTTCTATGACTTATAGTACTTCATCTTCCAGGAATAACGCAATGTTACGAATAAAATATGGGTTTTTATTAAATGCACATAGGTTCATTAATGTTTGAACAATGATCATATATATCGAAAGAAGAAGCTCAGGGCAGCCTATAAATAGCAGCAGCCAATTCCCATACTTCCACACAACAAAAGCAAGCAGCCTACTAGTCAACCAGTTCTCTCCTCTGTTTTCATTGTGATTACATTTTTATTAACCAATGGCTGCTCACACATTCAACGCTGAATTCACTTCTCCAGTTGCTCCAGCAAGGCTTTTCAACGTTTTAGTCCCTAAATTTGATGTTTATGCCCCAATCATTGGTAAAGATGTATTCAAGAGTGTAGAAGTAGTTGAAGGAACTGGAGGACCCGGATCCATCATCGAGATTACTACTACAGACGGTTAGTATATTATGCTACTGCTAAATATGCTAAACTTTCTTGTATACTTTTAAAATAATGTTATTAATTTGTATTAATCATATTTTTGCTCTAGCTAGCTAGGTAGGAGAGTAAGAATAAATATTTTGTTTCAATTTCTTTTCAATGTCAAGGATTGACGTACACGTATCCATTATTTTCATTGACAATACTTTCATAATTTTGCATTTGCAGGCAAAGTTGCCAAGCAAAGGCTTGATTCAGTTGATGCTGCAAACTTTGCTGCTACCTACACCCTTTTTGAGCATGAACTTTTTGCTGACAACGTTGAGAAAATCACTTATGATAACAAGCTTGAGCCTTTTGCTGATGGCGGGTCCGTCGTCAAGAGGACAATCTCGGTTTTCAAGAAGGAGGGTGCTGATAAGATCGATGAAGAAGCAGTCAAGACTGGCGAAGGATATAACTTGCAAATATTCAAGGCCGTTGAAGCCTACCTCTTGGCAAATCCTGATGTCTAAGTCCTGAAAACTTCCTTCATAAGAACTTCCGGTGACATCGTGATGATGAGTTAATAATTTGTGTGTTTGGCTTTTGTGTGTTTTTTTCTTTCCTTTGTGGCTTTGAAAGATGATACCGTACGTCTACGGTATGTCTCTACATTTGTGTTAATCTGTTTACCAAGTGATAATAAATTAAATGCGAATGATGACACTGAAGATAAAGGTTACAATAGTGGTCATTAATTGCCTTCATTCGATATTGTTGCATGAAAATGTTTTTGCTATTTTACTTTGTTAGATTTTGAGTATATGATGCGGCGGCAGTTGCCTTCATTCGAAGTCGAAAGCACATCTCCGGTTGCTCCTGCCAAATTTTGAGCATAAACTCATTGATGGAAAAATCAAGAAAATCTCTTATGATCTCAAGTTTATTCCTTCCCTTGAGGGTGAGTCGATTGTCAAGAATACAAAGAACGATGGGGCTCATGTCACCGAAGAATATAGATATATCATTACTAAGGCTAATTAACGAAGATATCAAATTCATAAGAGGAGGATGACGGGGAAAGAATTGACTTTGAAGTTGCTGTTACAAACAATTTTCTTTTTCCTTTTGAGCATAAAGGAGATCATAAGAGGAGGATGCATCTTCCATCAAGGTCCAAGTTTGAGTCCTCGGGTGTATGGGAATTATGCTGTAACTATTGATGGTCTCACTGCATGCATAAGACATATTTATATATATCTGGTCTCCCTAATTAATCATTAATGTATGGGGACATAACTAACCTTAATTACAGCATACACAGTAAAGGGACCAAAAAAGGGACTAAATATGATCCGCACAGGAGTAAAGTGTTGAACCATAGGAAGAAATAACTAGTCCGGTAGAGATCAATACTCAACAGAAAAAACAACAACAAAAAAAGAGGAAGATCAGATATTATTGGATCGAGTCACAATGAAATTAAAAAGAAAAAAGTTGAATTCCAATATTTGGAAGGGAGACCTCTGGATAATAGGCGTGGAGAACATTCTAGTAATTAGTTGCATCTTTTCTTAATGACCCACGTTTAGGGCCAGAAAAAGTTGTTATCCCTCCTGGTACTAAGTATTATGATTATGAGACAGGCCCGGAAAGTTAAAAGACTATGGTAGATTTTGGGCTTCTTTTTTTTTATGAAAAGATTTTGAGCTTCTTAATGAGCTTAAGGAAGTCATATTACTTCATATATGGACCCTGAAAGAGTTGAAGGGGGCCTGATTAATAGTTTGGTACGCTCAAGTCCATTGCCCTTAAAACAGATTGATATGCATCGTTACCAATTCTTTGGTCTCTTGGAAAATAGAAAATTAACCTTTATATATAGCCCTACCTGCCATGTTATTATTGCAGTTAAAATTATCCAACACCAAATGTTAGAAAAATAAGTTGCTATATCACTCAATGAAGAAAACAAACACAAAAGCCATTTATTAATTAACTGGTCGTGAAAACACATAAACACAAAAGCCACACTTTCTGTTTTTTCTTGTGCAAAACACAAATGCACACTTATATATTAACTGATCTTGTAAGAAGAGACAAGACACACACACATTCTTGTGAAGCAAGTTTCAAACTTAAGCATCAGGATTTGCTAAGATGTAGGCTTCAACAGCCTTAAACACTCCCAAGTTCTGTTCTTCACCATCCTTGATCTCTGCTTCAGTGACTTCAGCACCATCCTTCTTGTAAATCTTGACGGTCCTCTTGATGATAGACCCTCCATCGGCAGAAGGCACAAACTTGATATCGTAAGAGATTTTCTCTACTTTATCACCAAAACTTTCATGCTCAAGAAGGGTGTAGCTGTTAGAGAAGCCCCCTACATCAACCGAGTCAAGCCTTTGTTTCACAACCTTGCCTGCATGTTCAAACATATATGTAATTTGTCAAAATACACTTCGAGCTGTGAGAAATTAAACAAAAACATTTATTTTTGTTCAATAAATGGACAATGCAAATATATATAGTATATCTATATATGCTTTACTAACCATCGGTGGTAGTGAACTTGTAGATAGATCCTGGTCCCCCAGTTCCTTCAATTAGTTCAAAACCCTTAAATTTGTCTTTGAGAATTATTGAAAAATAAACATCAGCTTTAAGGACCAGAACCTCGAAAAGCTTAGCAGGAGAAACTGGGGAAGTGGATTCTGTTTCGAATGTGTGAATAGCCATTGTAGCTTAATTAGTTGGCTAATTGGTTTGTGAATGATAGAATCACAGAGGAAAAGAGGAGAGAATTTTTTGATTGGTAGGCTGCTGTTGTGGTGTGGAATTATGGGAACAGGCTGAAGGTATTTATAGGCTGTTGGACATGATAATTGCTCATAGATTAATTAATCAACCAAATTTATCTTCAAGCTTCATATTTTATTCCTAACATATCCTGGTAGTTGAAATGGAAGTCCATGGAAATTACGTACTATAAAATAAAATAAAATCCCTGTTTCAGGTCTTGATGCGTTAAATTGTTGGTTGAACTTAGCTCCTTAATTTTAAGGTGGAGTGCTGGTTGTGGCTCGCTTTCAACAATGGCATTCCAAGGAAAGGACGTCCTCAGATATATATCGGGCCCTTATTGTCAAAATCATCTAGAATCCATAGACCATCTATTGTTATCATGCACTGTTGCATGGAGAATATGGAGTAAAATTTGTAGTAGATCCTCATGGGTCCTTATGGGATACTCCACTTCTAATTTGGGTTTTATGGCTGGAAAGAAACAGAAGAGTTTTTGATAGTTCTTATGCTAACTGTGATAGGATTATTGACCTGATCTTAATACATGCTACTGCATGCATGGAGTAAGGGTTATGATCACACGGGTTTCCCTTTTGCCGCCTCACATGTCATTGCCAATGCAACCACCATCATAAACTGGAGAGGGCTGTGAAGAAGTTTCAATCTGTTGGCAGCTCAATGGTCGTTCTTTAGTAGTATAGGGAGGGCTAGTTTCAACCGACACCAGCAAACCAGCTTGGTCATTACCCTCAGAATGAACTGTGTATGCAGTGCTGTTGTAATGTAATTACTCACAATAACTAAATCAATAAAGATATCGTTCGCATTAGAAAAAAAAAATGTACAAATCATAAATGTTCAATTTCGAGATCAGCAACAAAAAATTTTCGATAACATGAGAAATTTCCGTTGCACCAATCAATTGAGTCTCCATATATAAACTACTTGATTGCTTCGTGGATCTTGCAAATTGGGTTTTTCTTCTCCATTTTCTTTTAATTTTGTGATAAATGCGGTTGTTTTTGGTGTTGATTGATATAGAAAGTTTGTTTTTTTTTTTCTTTTTTTGAGGGCATAGAAAGGAAGTTTGTTTGGATGCTTTGATATGTTTGATTCAGATCAAAGGTTGTTATTTCCGGTTTCCATGTCCATTTCGGAAGTTCAATCATGCATAAGTTTTTACAAATTTGAGATCGAAAGGTATAAGGGTTTCACAAGTTCTTGGCCTTTTCATTTTTTCTTATATTTTCATTTCCATTGATATAGAATGAAACCCAAACACAACGATTTGATTCTCACTAATTATCACTCTCACAAATACAAGTAGAGCTTATCTTTCAACATGGGACTATATAGTATCTATGATTAAACGATAAAAAAAAAAATCAAACATGGTATGCACGGCTGAGCTTTTACTCGCGAAAGTGTATTAAAAATAGTTAACACTGAGACCTTACCTAATGATTCAAACATTGAGAATGAGTTAATCTTTGAAACTCACATATTACATCCATTTCTTTTTTAAAAAAAAAAAATCCAAGATATGCTTATGTCACCTAAATTCTTTTCGATTGTGGAAAAATCGATCATAGACGACCATCGATGTCCAATTTTATTCCATCTTCTAGAACATGTATCTTTTTAGTGCAAAACAAAAATAGAATTTTATTAGACATGAACCTCACACTTTCTCGCAAACAAGCCCATCACAACCCACCATCAGATTTTTTAATGCAACCCCTGTTGCTCTTGATACTATACTTCTACTTAGACAGCTTTTTCATGCTACCCTCTGTTAAATTCATTACATAGTAAAAAAAAAACATTGCCTTCTCTTTCCTTACTGGGACCCTTGTTTTAGTTCAGATACGAAAGTGCTACGGGGCAGGCAGAAAGATCTGTTAAAATAGCTAACCCCTTTTTTTTTTTGCCTGAAAATAGCTAACCCCTTCTATACCAGCTAAAAGCAAAAGTTTTATGAATTAAGATTATATCATAATGCACGTATAATCAAGCCATATGCGATAAGCTACTATTAGGCATTGTCAGGGAGCTCAATTAATATGTGAAGGCCCTCTTCCCGAGGGACTCACCATATTCAGGTATTGTTACATCACATCCCTCAGCCCACACCTCTTGGGTTTAATCCTTTACCATGCTGCAGCACTAGGGATTCGAACTCGGGACGTGATGCTTTTTATCCCCCTCAAGGAGAGCACCTTCACCAACTCATCTGGGCCTTCACAAAAAAGGCGCCTTTTCTGTGAAGGCCCTCTCCCCGAGGGACCCACCATGGTTGGTGAAGGTGCTCTCCTTGAGGGGGATAAAAAGCATCACGTCCCGAGTTCGAATCCCTAGTGCTGCAGCATGGTAAAGGATTAAACCCAAGAGGTGTGGGCTGAGGGATGTGATGTAACAATACCTGAATATGGTGAGTCCCTCGGGAAGAGGGCCTTCACATATTAATTGAGCTCCCTGACAATGCCTAATAGTAGCTTATCGCATATGGCTTGATTATACGTGCATTATGATATAATCTTAATTCATAAAACTTTTGCTTTTAGCTGGTATAGAAGGGGTTAGCTATTTTCAGGCAAAAAAAAAAAGGGGTTAGCTATTTTAACAGATCTTTCTGCCTGCCCCGTAGCACTTTCGTATCTGAACTAAAACAAGGGTCCCAGTAAGGAAAGAGAAGGCAATGTTTTTTTTTTACTATGTAATGAATTTAACAGAGGGTAGCATGAAAAAGCTGTCTAAGTAGAAGTATAGTATCAAGAGCAACAGGGGTTGCATTAAAAAATCTGATGGTGGGTTGTGATGGGCTTGTTTGCGAGAAAGTGTGAGGTTCATGTCTAATAAAATTCTATTTTTGTTTTGCACTAAAAAGATACATGTTCTAGAAGATGGAATAAAATTGGACATCGATGGTCGTCTATGATCGATTTTTCCACAATCGAAAAGAATTTAGGTGACATAAGCATATCTTGGATTTTTTTTTTTT
>JAKUCV010002905.1:20458-31753 GCA_028386065.3 Turnera subulata
GGTTGGGTACCCTCGGGTCACATTATGCTGTTTAGCATGCCCAGGGGATGTAGGTGCACCCCTGGAAGACTTGCACCGGTTAGGTGTGTCTGAGTGCACCCTCAGGTAGCTAGCGGCCACTCGAGATTTATCAGTGGTTTTTGGCCTCAGAATCTACCCCTTCTGAGGTTCGACATTTGGGTTTCACACCCTAATCTGATCAGATGCGCTACCGAGACTTGACTCACAGTAGAGGGCCCATAATGATAAAAATAATAATTATAATAATTAAAATATCGCATCAAATCTAAATACTAAGGACAATAAAACAATAAGATGTTATGTGTTGGTGTGTGAGTCTGATTTGCTTGTTTGCTGTACTTGTGCTCGTGAACTACTCACCCTACGAGCATGACTTCACTTTCATGTATACTTAGACTTTTAATGTTCACTGAGTAGGCGACTCACATAATCGCCACCGTTGTTTTTCAGACCTTAGTTAGCGTGCAGACTCACTTATACCTTCGTCTCGGAGATCAGACGCAGTCACTTCAGCAGGTAGTTGTGCTTTATCTCTCGGTGGGATCCATAGCGCCATATGCATGATATTTTCTATCTTGAGTTTTATTATTATTTTCATCTTCCGCTGCATGTGAAATAACTCGAGATGTCATAAATATTTTATCTTTATATCGGCAGCTAGCCGGAGTTGATTTTGTGATATTATGTCGGCGTGATGCCGTGATGGCTTACTACTTGTTAAGCCGGTTGATCTCATTTACTTTTATGATATCTCGTTGTTAATACATTTTCATGGAAAATGTTTGTACGCCGAAGCATCGGTTTTTTGTACCCTGGGTTTCAAGAGTATTTTGGTAACTCTTTTTCATTTAATTATTTTATTTTTATTTAATTGGGGTACGGGCTTCCACATAATATCAAGCCACAAATCAATTAGCTGAGTGCCATGACAAAACTACATTATTATCTTTTTTAAAAAACCGAAAGTATAATCAAGCTAAGTATAACTAATATTTAATATTTGCATGTACGATCTGTATATGTATAAATACTATGATAACATAAATATAAAGGGAAGAAAAATCTTAAATAAACAAAAAAAGAAAAAAAAACGTAAGTCAATTAATTATTCGATCCCTCTGTTTTATTTCTTCAATAACATTCTTTGTAAATACTTTATTCATCAATAAAGATCATCGACTTCCATAAAAAAAAAAAATAGACTCCCAACTAAAAGAATCCTCAAGTTGTTTCCTTGTTATAGACAACATATAAAGAATAATTATCCAAAAATGAATCCCCGCAAGATCTCTAGTCTTCCTTCAAATTAAGAAAAGAAGAAATTGAGGACTAAAATTCCGTTATTGGGTTTCATTAATAAATAATTATCTGCAAACTTGAGCCAGCCCACTATCAAATTAAAAAGCGTAAAATGGCATACTCACTCTCATAGCAAGAACAAAACAGTTAACCAAAAGCCGGCCAGGTTGCAATAGTTTTAACATTATCTATATCCTGATAATGTGTAACCCAAATATATTATTGCTCATATGTTTCGTGCTAAATATATACAATAGTTAGTCAATGGGATGTGATGCATTGATTAGTTTTTCCTAAAGAATGATGAGCTTAGTATTGCGCATCATGATCTCAGACAGGGATTTTACTTTGTTTTACAGTACAATGCAATTTCGTTGACCTGTATTTCTATTTAATTTCTACTACCACACAATTATTGCCCTGAATTAAGTCAAAAGGTTTTGTTTTAAGGTAAATGTGGTTGTTTCATGTATGAACAATTACCATTTCAAAGGCTGAAGCTCACATATAGCAGCCTATAAATACCTCCTGCCTATTCCCCATATTTCCACACCACACAAAAGCATAATCAGCAAGTCTTCTCATATTTTTTTCTTTGTGATTCCACCACTCAAAAACCCAGCTAGTGTACAATGGCTGTTCACACATTCAACACTGAATTGGCTTCTCCAGTTGCTCCTGCCAAGCTTCTCGACGCTTTGGTCCTTAAAGCCGATAACCTTCCCAAAGTTCTTCCACAAGTGTTCAAGAGTTTTGAGCTAGTTGAAGGACCTGGAGGGCCAGGATCTACCTACAAGTTGGTTTCTGCGGACGGTTAGTGCCTATATAGACATATCTCAATTAACTACGTACTTTTTTTTATATATACACACTACGTACTTAATTTGTTCCAATAAAGTTACTTTATATATTTCTGGCACTACGAGACCAAAAGTTAACGTTTTACCTTAATTTCTCTTCAAATACAATCAGAGACGATGAATTGATGCTTATCTCCTGATCTGCGGATATTCTTTGTAGCGTTCGGTGTATTAATTAAGTTTTGTTGGTACACTAGCTGCTCTAATATATTGTTGTTCTGTACTCATTTTTGGGGCTCCCTAACTCAGTTTTGATGGAAATGCAATTTATTTGATTCTTTAAAAAAAAAAAAAAAAAGAAGCCAGGAATTGATTTTCACCAACTGAAAGTGTATTAATTTTAACAAATTCAATATGTTTACTAATACATATATATGTTATTAATTAATTGACATGCAGGCAAGGTTGGGAAACAGAAGCTTGACTCGGTTGATGTAGGGAGCTTCTCCTACAGCTACACCCTTCTTGAGTATGAACTTTTTGGTGATAAAGTTGAGAAAGTTACTTATGATATCAAGCATGTGCCCACTCCTGATGGTGGGTCTCTCATCAAGAGGACTGTCAACATTTACAAGAAAGCAGGCGCTGAGATTACTGAAGAAGAGATCAAGGCTGGCGAAGAAGCTAGCTTACAATTCTTCAAGGCTGTTGAAGCTTACCTCTTGGCAAATCCTGATGCTTAAATCTGATCAATTTGATCTTCACAAGAATATGTCCTGTGTGATCTCTTTTAATTATCTTCATATCGTCAGTTAATAAGTATGGGTTTTTATGCATGTTTTTAATTTGTTCTTATTGTCTTGAAAATGTCCACAACTATATTTCTCAATTTCTGTTGTGTTGTTCTGCTTATAATTAAGTGATCATATATATTAATAAATATATGTTTGGTGAGTGATGACTGTTTGTAATTATGATTCTGGAGCTATGCTACAATTGCCTTCATCAGAATTTAATTATAACTATACCTCCCTGCTCGCTAATGCCCTTTAAAATTCGAGATTCAATTTCTCTTGAGACAAACATTTTAAATACTTGTTCAAGCATTCACAGAATTGGGAGTGCTTATTTTAAAAGTCAATTCAGACTCGGAGAACTGGTGGATCTTCAAAATAAATAATCAAACATGGGCTGGGAATGTATTTGTTTTCTTTGCAAACATAATCTCCAGAGTTTGCTTGTGTTTGGGCCAATCTTGTCTACAACCCAGGATATTGCCATACTTGGGTCGTCATTTGAATCTTGGAATGAGCAGAAACTGGTTTCAAGAGCACTGTAGAAGTGTGGCCCAATCGCTATCTATCATAGAAAACAAAAGCCTGCTATATGTTATAAAATAGAGTATAAATATAGTATGAATACTGTTTGTACTATATACATATACATACCTCATTGTATTATATATATATATATATATGAATGATAAATAAAGTGGGGGGAACTGGGTTGTAACCCGGTGTGTGTTCCTCATCAGTTTCTTCCTCCACCCTTCTTCACCTTCCAAATCTTACCTTAAATTACATTCTTTTATAACACGTTATCAGCACGAATTGTGCTCAACCAAGCAAGCATGAAACCTCGGCAGCAAATACAAAAAAAAAAAAAAGAAGAGGAAGAAGAAAGGTGCACAGTACTATCACCCGAGCACCATACCCGTGCCTTATGGTGAAGCGCTTCCGGTCGCGTCTTGCCTCACCGCCAGGGGCAGATATAGGGGGGCAAGCAGGGGCCAGGCCCGCCCTAGATTAAAATTCTTATGTAAACTTATGGTAAATTTTCACAAATCAGGCGCTAGCTCAATGGTTTGGCCCCCTTAGTTCACACACCACGTTCAAGGTTCGATCCCAGCTTCCGCAATTGAGCAATTATTTTTTGCTTTAGCCCAGCAAAAATAAAAAAAGCCCAATAAGTGTATAAATTGGGCCCTCCCTACCTAAATTTCCTGGATCCGCCCCTGCTCACCGCCGCCACCAACGGCTTCTCCACACCGTCGCCAACTGACCAGCACCTTCCCCGCCCTCAGCCGCCGCCGCCGGACACGCCGCAGGGAGGAGGAAACCCGACGGCCACGCCCGTTGACCCGGTTAGCTTCGTCGGGTCTGGTTCCCTCCTGTAGCCACCTACGACCACCGGCAGCGACACCTTCCCTCGTCGCTCGCGTCGCCTGTCACTCCTCGTGCCGTCGCCCTCGCCTCGTCGCGCCACCATGGGAGGAAGACCCGACGACGACGGCCAATCTCGACCCGACACCACTGCAAACGGCCCGGCGAGGCGACCCGCCTCCTTCCTCCCTTGCACCGTCGCCACTGCCGCCCTGTTCGCGACCTCCGCCGCGCCCTCGTCGCGCCTTCGCCGCCTGCGCCCGGCGTCGCCCCGTCGCCGCCTACGTGCTCGGGAATCGTGCCGGCCACATGACGTTTTACTTGGCCAAAAATGCCGTTATTAATGCTACCCAGGTAATAGTACTGTAGTGTTAATTCTATATATCTTTGTTTTTTTTTTCTTTTTAATTATAGGCAAATTAAGTTGGTTGATTACACTTAATCGAAAAAAAAAGATAATAAATGGTATTCTACATTTCTAACAACTTACCTATAATAGCTATTTCTTGGATGTTGGATTATAGTTAACCAAATAACAGTGTGATATTATATTCTCTTTAGTTCTTTTTATTAGTTGATGTATCGGTTACATTTTACCTTAGTTTAGAGTGGCTAATTAGTTAAATTTAGCGTCAGTGTTTGACCTTATTTTCTAATACTGTATTTTTTATTATGTCATGTTTGTTTAATTTCTCTGATTAATGGAATTGTGATGTTGTTAATGGAGAGTTCACGGGCAGTAATTTTTGGCCGGAATCCGGCTTCGTGAATAGTGTTTGGTCGGAATCCGGCAAATCCAGAAGTGTTTGGCCGGAATTTGATGCCTCGGTAAAATAATCCGGCGACCGTGAATAGTGATTTCCGGCGACCGTGAATAGTGATTTCCGGCGACCTTGAATAGTAATTTCCGACGACCGTGAATAGTGATTTTGGTCGGAATTTGAAACCTCGGATTTTTCCCGGCAAAGTCCGGAAGACCGTTATATAAGCCCGGAAGGCTGTTATATTTATTATATTTATTTATTGGCCGGCTAAGCCGCCTTTATCGTATAAGTGTATTATATATGTTATTGCTGAAAGATTTATCGAGTAAGCATATTTTCTTTTTTTTTTTTAATTTAAATTCCGATTGGGCTGTGAAAAAAAGGCCCATTATTCATTTCATGGCCGGCTAAGCCGCCTATTTCTTTACGTTTTAATTGGGCTCGTGTAAAGCCCATCGCATTTAATTTTTCAGCAATTTAATTCTTCACTGGGCTAATTAATGAAAGGCCCATATTTATTTCTTTCATTTCAGTCTTTAATTTTATTTAAATTATGTTATTCGAGACCCTTACAATTTCCAGAAGAGATTCATTATGGGTATTAAATGCCGACAGGAATTTACGTAATAATAGTCTGGAAGACTAAATATCAGAGTCCAGCAGACTCAATAACGGAAAATACAACGAAGACTCGAAGTCTTACTGTTCAAAAGATCCTGAAGATCCTTCAAAGGAAAATCCAAAATAAAAACTATTACCACCAAAAGATGGAGCAATTTATTTTATATTCAATTTAATTTATGTTCAGTTTAAATTATTACGCATTGCAATTTATTTTTATTTACTTTTCAGTACTTTATAATTGTTTCATAGACAAAAGCCTGACGCATTAGTCTCGAAGACAATGCAAAATTGACATCCACAGGGGGAGAATTATATGTATGGATGTCAATATAACATATTATGACATCTTGAAATAAAAAATGATTAACACGCTCCAGAAGAGCATAAATTCGAATATGTTCCTGAAGAACGCATGTTTTTAATATGATCTAGAAGATCGTATATTTATGCGATTACAAACACCCCCAGTAATAAAATGAATTATTATGGATCCCAAATGAATTGACTCAGATTTATTCCCTGAAGCAAATAAGACAGCATAATTATTTGTGCCTGTGGGCGTAAATGAAATAATAAATGGGAAAGGGCTCAAAGTAAACATGCATATTATTATTGCAAAACAGATCCATAACTGGAGAACATTTAAAGAAGAATGGTTCTCATACATATGCTTAAACAAGTAATCTATCTGTTGGGTTCAACATTAACCCTGAAACTCTGAGCCTCACCATTAATGTTGACCCTAACACTGTCGTTCCAAGAGAACCACATACCACCCCTGTTGTTTTCTCCAGGTATCTCAAACCGATTCGTTGGAGGAAAACGAAGTGGAATCACACCATGATTCTCTCCTGCTTGCCACAAAGTCTCAGTAATCAGTACCATGTTAGGCTTGTACTGATTCTTCAGATCCCTTAAGGTACGCACAAAGTCTTGAGACCTTCTTGCTATACCCCTGCAATTCCACAATAAAAGTCGTACCTTAGGCCATGTAGGTGGTAACCCAGTCACCCTTGGGACGCTCCGAGCCATCATGGAAACCTGATAATAACTGCTTTGATTTAAAATTTGACATGAAGGCTCTAGCTGAAATTCCTGCATCCTAGCAGATATGAAAAACATTATAGAGTTAGCTGAGCCATAAAAATTTGTCCTGAGATTGCCTTGGTCCTCCAGGAAGAAAGTTTCTTCCATTGGAGTCACAAAGAACCTAGACGAGTATAGCTCATCTACAAAAACCAAACGTGGGATTCTTGCTAGCTCATTAGGCAGTTCCTCTTGTTGTTCATTTACCATGCTATAGGCCAATCTATTTCTTCTGCCTAGTGAGGCACCCTCAACAAAGAAAACAGTAGCTGGGGAAGGCATTTTTGTCTTGGTTGAGTTTTTCTGTTTCTTTGCTTTGATGAATTTTTCTATATCTATGAGTTTTCCTGTATCTTCCCATGTAATCCTTCTCCCATTTTATAGCCTGAGCATAGATAGCCAGGTGTCCCCGAAAAGATCCAGAAGATTTTTCGGTGGATTATATTATTATTTAGAAAATTCCAAAGCTTTACAATCCTCGAGGATTTGCTTTTGGAAATGTCTGCCACTACATTAATTATTGTCCAATAATCCTGATCTTTTCCGACATGAGTGGCAGGAATAAGCCTAATATTGACACATGTATTACAGCCTGAAGCTAGCAGTTGAGTAATTGAAACTTAACATATCCAGCCAGAAGCTGGAATGCACTAGCCTGGAGCTAGCAATTTTAAGTGTTTAAATACACAGCTTGCGCAGCCTGAAGCTGGCACCAACTTGAAGTTGGTTCATGGATTTATTGTTTGGCATGACCGGATGGGCCATCCCGGTTCAATTATGATGCACAAAATTTGTTTTGATCATTGATTGAAAAACCAAAAGTTTTTACAATCAATAAATTTTCATATGTTTGTTTGCTGCAAAATTTATTATATGGCCTTCCTAAGATGAGAATGGCCTAGCATCACCAGCAAGTTTAAGAATAATTCAGGGACATGAATGCGGACTGATCAATCCGCGGTGTTAACCATCTAGGTAATTTTTACGATGCATCGACTAGATGGTTTATTGTGTGACGCAAGTTGGCATAAGTGCGCACTTATTATGCCACTTGCGCCCACATGTCCCTACTTATGTTACTAGACTATATGTCTAGATAATGCTTGGATATTTCATCAATAAGTGACTGTATATCATTGGAAATAAACCCAAACAAATCTGGGGAAACATTGACAATTGATTGCACGACTATTGGTGAAATATTATTGCTTGAGAAATTGATATTTTATATGCAGCAACACTTGAGTGCATCAAGCCAACATGATAAGATCTCCCCATTTAATTGATTAATGGTCACATACATAGTATCTCCCATCTTCGGACCTTGAGTTATATAATGCTCCACCACAGGGCTGTGAAATTGGTCCCTTAAAGAAGATTGGGAATCTACGTTGGGTATGTATCTCCATATATTATAAAGATAATTGAAACCTATGACAGAAGATTGGAGATTCATTTATAGCAATATTTGCTTATTTGATGTTTTATCCAACATCAGGGGGAGAGAAAATAAGCAGCTGGATCAAGAAATTATTGAAATGACTAATCAATATTTAATTTTTGATCCTCGAATATTAGTATGAACCTGAAGTTCAAAGAAATGATTCATTTGCAAAAGATTAGTAAGTCATTTGCCAGACATATTTATTTGAAATATGTGACTATATACCAGCTGCAAATGCTCCTGTTTTGATGTTCCTGAAGAACAATATAAGTATGCAAATGAATCTATGTAGATTATTGTGAAGGCCCTCCCCCCGAGGGACCCACCATATTCAGGTATTGTTACATCACTCCCTCCGCCCGATTAAATCCTTTACCATGCTGCAGCACTAGGGATTCGAACTCGGGACGTGATGCTTTTTATCCCCCTCAAGGAGAGCACCTTCACCAACTCATCTGCAGCTGAGTTGGTGAAGGAGCTCTCCTTGAGGGGGATAAAAAGCATCACGTCCCGAGTTTGAATCCCTAGTGCTGCAGCATGGTAAAGGATTAAACCTTGAAAAGGTGTGGGCTGAGGGATGTGATGTAACAATACCTGAATATGGTTGGTCCCTCGGGGAGAGGGCCTTCACAGAAAAGGCGCCTTTTTTGTGAAGGCCCTCTCCCCGAGAGACCCACCAAACTCAGGTATTATTACATCACTCCCTCTGCCCGATTAAATCCTTTACCATGCTGCAGCACTAGGGATTCGAACTCGGGACGTGATGCTTTTTATCCCCCTCAAGGAGAGCACCTTCACCAACTCATCTGCAGATGAGTTGGTGAAGGTGCTCTCCTTGAGGGGGATAAAAAGCATCATGTCCCGAGTTCGAATCCCTAGTGTTGCAGCATGGTAAAGGATTAAACCTTGAAAAGGTGTGGGCTGAGGGATATGATGTAGCAATACCTGAATATGGTGGGTCCCTCGGGGAGAGGGCCTTCACAGAAAAGAATTGGTGAAGGTGCTCTCCTTGAGCGGGATAAAAAGCATCACGTCCCGAGTTCAAATCCCTAGTGCTGCAGCATGGTAAAGGATTAAACCTTGAAAAGGTGTGGGCTGAGGGATGTGATGTAACAATACCTGAATATGGTGGGTCCCTTGGGGAGAGGGCCTTCACAATTATACTCGGTTCCAAAAGAAAAGAAATTCTCGATAGAAAAAAAAGGAGCAAATGTGATAAGATGGCCCCAGTAAGTAAATATGGCCTCCAGTAGAGGTTCGAATTAAAAGTCCTCTAGAAGAGGTTGATTCTCTGACACAAAGTGATAAAGTTCCAGAAGTAACTCAGGTACCTGAAATAAATGAGCATGATGAGATTTCAATTACAGTGTCAGGAATAAGATGGAACTGACGAGAAATAACCGTCGACGGAATACAATTTTAATTTATAGCGCTAAATATTAAAAATGAGGATCATGAACCTACTAATGAAAGTAGGCGTTGTATGATTGGCCAAAATAAAGAGATATAATTAAAGGCTATGTTAGACTCGCTTATGAAGCGAGATATTTTTCGGACCTGTAGTCTGTACACCAGAGTGTGTAAAATTGATTAGTCGTAGAAACGGGTATTTGTGCGGAAAATATAAATAAGATATAAAGCACGGTTGCACAAAGTTTTACCCGAACGACCTGATTTTAATTATGAGGAGATTTACTCCCATGTGGTGGATGCAATTATGTTAATAAATCTGGCATTATATGAAAAGAATTTGAAATGCATCTAGTGAATGCTATTACAGCCTATTTATTAATATGGATCCATAAGTCATGATATATACATGAAGATCCCTGAAGGATCCAAGTTGCCTGAAGCAACTAATTCCCGGGAAATTACAAAATAGAGTTGAACTGATCTTTACATAATTTAAATCATTTTGAGTATGGATAAACTTATTTATGATTAGAACTCCCAAAGAAGTTTCCAAATACCGTGCTATTAGACTGGTCCTGGAGTATCCTGTCTAAGTGCAATATGTATTGCTTGTAACATAAAGCCTGAAGCTTTTGATTTAAGCCTATCGGCATTATATGTATTTGCTCTTAACTTCGGGGAATAACAAATGTGTAATCCAGTAAACCCGAAAGAGAGTAAAGCTGATTTTGCAGATGTAGATCCCTTATTCAGTCCACATAAAGCAGAGACGGACATCAACCACAACTTTACACATGATATTGCAATATCATCGGGGCTACAAAAGCAAGATGACAAGAAAGACGCTCCAATGACAAAATCATGAAGATAATGTGAAACGCTCCGGCCCGAATTTACCCTACACAGTAAACACGAGCCAGAACTGTGACGACCCGGCCAATCAAGGCCCAGCATACAGTGTATAAAAGAATATCTCGGCCCAACGGCCCAAAATAGTAAACATCGTAAATAACAATACCGGCCCATTGGCCCAATAAATATAACAACAGTGCACAACGGAAGACTTTAAATAACTAACACTGTATGCGACACATGCAAACTATGGATCCAAGCCCGTCCAAGGAATAACGCCGCAGCCTGTCTGGAATGCACCAAGCCTGTACAACAAACAACTCATCCTACGGGATGAAAGCCCGCAGGTGAGGGGTGAGTCCGAAGTGCTCACGACAATGGAAAGACGATCAATATGGACACTAAAAATTACTCAAGTCCAAAAACAACAGTCAAACCAAAAGACTCGACCCAAAGTCGATAAGACTCAATAAAAATCCAATTTCCAAATTTTATCTTTTCGGGCCCCGTCACGGATAAGCTAGGGCCGTACCAGGTTATCAACCTGTTCCTGGTGCCAGATCAAAAAGAACCCAGGGATAGACATCCCAAAAACAACAAACCAGGATAGACATCCCAAGCATAGACATGCTTATCACACGAACCCAGATCATGGCCACCACAAAACAGTCTCTAACCATCCGGTCGTACCTCTACTTACCACGTGACAATTATATTACCGTCGTCAAAATCCAAACTCAGGGATCGACATCCCTAACCAAAATACCAAGGATCGACATCCTTGTCACTATTCATTATTAATTCCATTTACTTATTCCAAACGACACAGA
>JAKUCV010002906.1:0-88581 GCA_028386065.3 Turnera subulata
GGATACCGTAGAGGAGCAGGTCTTCTTCTTGCTCTTACTGATTCGGTTTCCGGCTTAGGTGAAAGACCCTAACACTACAAGTAAGTAAAAATTGTTATACGGTTTACTAGCTTCACATGTGTTCTTGGTTGTTTCCCTTGTCTTCCGCTGCATATATCCGCTTTTATATGAATGTCATATAGCCTAGGGAAACTTACACGTTGGCGGCGGCAAAGTAAGGAGGAGAAGATGGGAGGAAGTGATGGCGGTCTGCTTCAAGGCGAGGGCAGTTTATGTGAAGAAGGGAAAAGGGTGTCGGCGCCGAAGAGGAAGAAGGGAGAGGAAAAGAGAGAGAGAAGACGAGAGAGAAGGAAGAAGAAGAGAGGGAGGTCGGCGGCGTGAGAAGAGAAAGAGAAAGAAGAAAAGAAAAAAGAACGAAGGGAAAAATAAGAGAAGGGCATTAGGGTTTGACCCGCCAGCCCGAACGACGCGTCGTTCGGCTGGGCGCGGTCAACCCGCCTTGTTGACCCGCTTGCGTTTTTTTTTTTCTCCAAAGACCCCAAAACGACGTAGTTTCAGTGAAACTACTTCAAAGTTTAATTCTCAACTCCGAAACCCGATTAAACTCCAACGAAGGCCGTACCTGTCATACTATCGACTTAATTCCGATATAACCAAGGTAAAAATAATTTATTCCCTTGTCCAAAAATCCGGAAATTCCTCAAGGGTAAAATTGGAATAACAAATTCCGAAAATTTCGAAGACCAAATTATGAAAAATTCGGGGCGTTACAGATAAAATATTTTTCGGAGATAGGAAAAGTAGATTCTTTTCACAAAACTCCAAACCGTTTTCGATCTTCAAGATTTTACTTTTTGAAAATTTTGTCGTTGTTTTATTTATCGCTTCGTTCCTTTATACGTTTTTCGGGCTACAAATGCCAGTGCTTTTCAGCTCCTTCCCATCTTGCAATTTTCTATCTCCTTGGCTACTTTGTTTTATTCTCTTTAAGACTTTTTCCTGCATCTTTTATCACATGCATTCGTGACCGTTGAGGCTAGACTGATGGGACCATACCTCAAATAGAGCGCATGTGCGACAAGCTTACACCTGTTCGGACATCATGGTGGGATACGAGACTTGACAGACGTTTTTGGCTCATGCGGAATTCGTGAACAAGTGGATAGCGTTTCTATCGAGGGACACAGGACGCTCTCGTGATCATCACCTTGAGTGTTAACGGACGTTTTTTCACGAGGAAAACCGACATTACCGTTAGCTGTACGTGTCATGTTTCTCGGGATCTGGGATGTTTACGACCGATCTAGAGTGCCGAGCATGAAAACATGTTTTGTTTTAACTTCTTTATGTTTTGGTTTTGTTAAACGAATTTTGTTTTTAATTTCCTTATGTTTGATTTTATATTCTTATTGTTGATTTTTGTTTTGCTTTGAAATGTTTTTAACTTTCTGTTAGCATGAGTTTTCATAATTTAACAAGAATTTTGATTTAAAAAGAAAGCTTATTTTATTTATTTTATAACGGTTTTACAACAGGAGAAGAAGTACTCTATGGAGCTACTTGCTTCTCTAGATCTTTTACAAGTTTTTGGACGTTTTTCACGTGAGGGAAGAGCTCCGCGCACGCTAGTTCTATCTGCATCACCGCCGAGCTGATCTTCTTCAGTGAGACGTTCAGCTGCGTCAGTGTCTGCTGCGGAGTGCTGCTTTCAGCAGTTGCCTTGCCCTTTCGATCTTCAGCTTTCTTGTTGGCACGCTTCTTTCGTTGTCTTGGGGAGACGACCATGTGTTCCTTCAGGCCGATGATGTTGGTTTTGAAGCGCTTCTTTGGCGGTTCCTCATCTGAGCTTGTCAGGAAGGCAGTGCCACCGATATAGCTGTTGTTCTCGGAGTCTGAGGTAGTTCGAGATCGGATTGGAGAGTCCATGACTGTGTGTGAGTTTGCCAGTCATGAGGTTTGGTTCTTATAGAGGATGAGATGTCGCTTAAGGGTATAAGCGGTATCTCATGTTGAGTTTGGACACCTGGTGAAGTATACCAGAAGCTTATCGTGGTAGGACCCACGGATAAGACGGAATTTCAGGGACGAAATTCTTTTTAAGGTGGGTAGACTGTAACAGCCCGGGTAAAAATTTGGATTTTTACCGGACTGTAAAAGTCTTTTTACAGTGATTTATCGAAAGAATTAATCTTGGGTAATTAATTCAAGGTAAATCGGGCGTCGTTTTTCGTAACCGAGGCTTTTCCCGCGCTGGAGATTTTTCCGTGGATTTTTCGGGCCTAAGTTGGTATTTTTCGGGTCCCGGAATCTTCGGAAAAATCACACCGGAAAATAACCAAGTTGGTGTATCAGTAATTTTCTGGTCTGGACCGGACTCGCTTCATAATGCAGACAAGCTGCATTATTGGATGATCACACGTTGTATAGTAATTTTTACGGTTTATAAAAATAAGAAGGAAGCAGAAGAAGAAAGGAAGAAGAGAGGAAGAGGAGAAGAAAAAGAAAAAGAGAGGAAAAGAAAAAAAAAAGAGAGAAAGAAAAAAAGAGAGAAAAAAAAAGAGAAGAAAAAAAAAGAAAAAAAAAGAAAAATCGAAAAAAAACAGAGTAGAAGAAGAAGAAAAAAAAAAGAAAGAAAAAAAGGAAAAAAAACACAGAAAATAAAAATGAAAAAAAAGAGAGGAGGAAATAGAAAAAATGGGAAAAAAGAAAGAAAAAAAATAAGAAAAAAGAGAGAAAATACAGAAAATTCAGTGAACAGTGCGCCACCTCCCCTCCTCCCCGTCACTGTGCACGCCGGACCGATCCGCGCCGCCTCTCGACGCACCGCCCACACCATCGTCTTCGCCGAGCCGACACGACCTCGACGCCGCCCTCCCTGTCGCCTTCCGCCGCGAGACGCGCAGCCGGCGAGCGTTGACCCGCGAGCAGACCCGGCGGATCTGCTTCTTCCGCGTTCCTGCTCAGCCGCCGCGCCCAGCTTCCGGCCTCCTTCGTGTCGCCTCCTTTCGCCGCTGCTGTTGGTGTGCTCGCTTCCCTTCCTCGCGCTCTCGCTGTCGATGCCGTTGCTGCAACCCGTGAGGTGAGCCGGGTTCCGACCCGTTCCTTCTGGTCGGGTCGCAAACAGTCTCTGGGTTGGGTTTTGTTCACATGGGTTGGGCTGTGCGGTGTTGGGCCGGGCCTTGGCAGGCCTGTGTTGGGCTGCTGCCTTGGTCTGGGCCGCACTATTCATGGCCCAGTCCGATTTAATTTAAAAAAAACAACAATATATATATATTTATTTATTCATCTTCTGGTATTTAATTTTGAGGAAAAAATATATATTTACTTTGAGAAAATTATGGTCAATTTAATTCTGGTATTTTGAGGAAAATATAAATATATATACTTTGATAAATAATTAAGTTATGTTTTGGAAAAATATTATTATTTGAAAAAAAAAATATCATGAAATTAATTCCTGGAAATTTTTTTTATATATTATTTTCCCTGGAAAATTATGGTTGTGGAATATATATATATATATGTACTTTGAAAATTAAAGGTAATTATATTTCGTGTTGGAAAATATTATTATATATATTTAGAGAAAGATAAATACTATATATATTTTCTGGAAATTATAAATACGTTATTATTTTTCTGTGAAATTATGGTAATTATTATTTCGGAAAAATATATTATTTTATGAAAATATTTTGGAAAGAGTTTTAATTAAAGTATGGTACCGAAATTATATTCGGATATACGTACGGTATAATATTTTCGGTAAAAGATGATAATAAAAGATATGTAACCGGGATGGGTTATTTCGCAGTATTGGCATCATAGTATACCGATTATGTGCATTTATGTGTATATATTGTTTTGTTGTATAGGTTCGGATATCGGGCAGTTTCCCGAGGAGCCGGCTTGGGACCGGTCATTGTCTCCGGAGTTGAGTAATCGGCCAAGGTGAGGATGGATTTCCTTCAATATGTGCCTGTATTACTCGGTTATTGTGTTTGATGATTATTACATTGTTGGATGTTGCATTTGCTGTGGTTTGATTCGGGATGTTTATCCCATTGTCTTGATTGTTGTCGGGATGTTTATCCCAGTAATGTGATTGGTTTTTGGACGTTTATCCTTGAGTCTTTTGGCATTAAATAAAATGGATAAATAATAAATTGTGATAAGGATGTCGATCCTCGGTTTGGATGGGATGTCTATCCCGGGATTTTGGTTAGGGATGTTGATCCCTGTGATTTGATTTTGATGATGATAATATAATTGTCACGTGGTAAGTAGTGGTACGACTCGATGGTTTAAGACTGTTTTGTGGTGGCCATGACCTGGGTTACTTGTGATAAGCATGTCTATGCTTGGGATGTCTATCCCGTGATTATATTTGGGATGTCTATCCCTGGGTTACTATATTGGGATGTCTATCCGTGGGTTACTATTTTGGGATGTCGATCCCTGGATTCTCTTGGATTTGGTCTGGCACCCGGAATATGTTGAGAACCAGGTCTGACCCCTAGCTTATCCGTGACGGGGCCCGGAAAGATAAAATTGAAAATTGGATTTTTATTTTAGTCTTTATGGTCTTGGACCGGTTTTGGGTCGAGTTTTTGGTTTGGTATGTATTTTGGCAGTTTTTGCTTGTTTTCGGCCTTGAATAATTTTAGTGTTGCATATTGATCGTCTATCCATGGTTGTGAGCACTTCGGACTCACCCCTCACCTGCGGGCTTTCATCCCGTAGGATAAGTTATTTGTGGTACAGGTTTGGTGCATTCTAGACAGGCTGCGGCGTTATCCCTTGGATAGGGCTCGGATCCATAGTTTGCATCAATGTCGCATATAGTGTTTTGTGAGTTATTAAGTCTTCCGCTGTGCATTATTTTTGCTATTGTTGGGCCATTGGGCTGGTTATGTTGTTATTGATGTTTTTATTTTGGGCTGTTGAGCCCGAGTTTCTGTTGTATACACTGTATGCTGGGCTTTGTATGGTTGGGTCGTCACAGTTCCGGCACGTGTTTACTGTGTACGGTAAATACGGGTCGGGGCGTTTCATGTATTTTGTGATTTCTTGGAACTAAATTTCAAACTTTTAAATGGTAAAAATTGTAAATTTTCAAAAATAATAATTTGAGTCGTGGGGATCCGTAGGGAGTGCGGGGAGTGAAAAAGAAGACCAAATTCTCTTGCCGCGGAGAATAGCAATGGGGATGGGAAGAGTTTTAGGTCACGGAAGTAGAGCGGGGATTCCTTTACCCACACAATCCCGCCTCACTGCCATCCCTGGCAGAATCTGTTGGAATTACTATTCCAGTACTTTGTACTGGTGGGTATTTCTCAAAAAAAAAAAAATTGTACTCGTGGGTTTGATCAGTAAAGTAATGTCATTTCCCAAAAAGAATGGTAAATAAAATGTTTATAACAGTGTCGTATCGCAACAAGTGTTGTCAAACCCAGACCGGCCCGGCAAACCCGGCGTACCGCGACCCGGATGCGTCTCTGGGTTATTCGTCTCTTTGTAAATTTCCGGTTGAACCGTGGTTTTTGACCAGTATTTACCCGGGAAAACCGCAATCCGGAGGCCCGACCGGCTCAACCCACGGTCTGGGTTTAATAACACTTACAAAAATACACTACGATTTTGTCAAAAAAAAAAGAAGAAGGGGAGAAAACCCGCCGTTGATTATTGCTAAATCATAAGAAAATGGTGCTGCGAAGCATACAAACTATAAACCCCAACAAACAACGAAAGATGATGATGACGTTGCTGCCATCAAAAGAGATGCGCACGTGGCACTCCGCTTTAACATGGATGGAAAATGGGCCGACACCGTTTGGTAGATGGATGCGACGTCGTTTCCTACGCCTCGCATTCCATGTACATAGATATAGATTCACCCAGGCACTTGATCCCCCACAGTCGTCTTCTCTGGACTCAGCTACTTGACTGACTTCCATTTCAATTTCCACGCAGGAATCTCCCGATCCTTCTTCGCTTCAAGGCCAGGGCACCGTAAGTTTCTCAATTCGGTTTTCCTTTCTGTTTTATTCTTTTTCCATTTTACTTTTGGCTGGAATCGCCAAATTATCTTCCGGTGCCTCTCAAAATTCTAAAGCCAAGCTAGGGTTTCGGGATCTGCATTCCTTTTTATATTTCTTATTTCCCTTGGTTTCTTAATTCCATGAGGTGATCGGGCTTGTGATTGCCAGTCCTAATTGCATACTCATCCTTGTTGATATTTTGATGTTATTTGTATTTTGGATTGAGCTTTTATGACTGTTATTTTGATTGACTAATGCTATATGCGGCTTATTTTTTTGCCTGGTTTTGATTATTTTTCAAACATAGTAATCAAATTTTTTGGTCTTTAATGTGATGTTGTTACAGATGTTTGACGATCAGGACCTGGGATTCTTTGCCAATTTTCTGGGGATATTCATTTTTGTGCTGGTAATAGCTTATCATTACGTGATGGCTGACCCTAAATATGAATGAAACGAAGGTTCCTTGTCCTAACTTTTCTTGTATTTGCGATTGATATGTTGCTTGTGAGCTCTGTAGACTGAGATGTAATATCATTTTGGTTTACGCCTATGACTGATTTTGGTGGTCCTATTTTCATAGACGCTTCAACTACATTCAACCTTTTTAAATAGTTTATATTTACTAGAGCTCTCTGCCAAATTATGCTGGAAATGTGTCTTGAATCGTGCAATGTGTAGACATGGTGCTGGTTCTAATCCCCCTGATCTTGGGTTTAGGCCATTGGCACCAGCTAAATTATTGGCGCCATTGCAGTCCTGGTGTTTGCTGACGTTCGAAACAGTCATTTTTTAATGCATTATTTATAAAGGTTAGAGTCATTAGACATCCTTTCTCGTGAGAGATTCAAATTTTGCAATTGCATTATCAGCTTAATTCGCATGCGTCCGGGGTAAACATGGACCAATTGAGCAATAACTTCTCATATACTTGCAAATCGAGATAAACTGAAACATTAGTTTTTTTTCCTCCCTGCTATTTAAGCTAAAAGATTTATCATTTAATTTGTGGTTTTTCAAGCCACTTCCCCCATGCTGCAGTTTGACTTCCACCCTCTGGTATTTATGGTGGATGCTGCAGAGGTAGTACTTTAATGGAGTACCTATTTACAGCCCTTAGCTGAGACATTTTCTGAACTTGCTTCTGACAGATGGTTGCATAATAGTAATTCGTATGCTAATATGATGGAATCACATCTATTTTCTATTAAGAGCTTCCATTTGACTGGAAAGTTCATACAAGTTAATATGTCTTGTAGGGTTTTCCCATGCAATTATTTCTCTAACTTCCTTCTCAATCTCTGTTGTTTCTCGCAACAGACTACTGATGCAGAACACGAGACTACTTAAGTACATTATTATCTGGTTCTTAAGCTGCTGGTCGCCGTTGTAGTTGTTAATCTTGTTAGCTACTTCCTTTGAGTGTTCTAGAAAATATCTTTCTACCTCCCAAATCTCTTCTTCTTCTGGACCCAGATTCCTGTATAAAACTGCATCTGCTGATTTTCCTAGTTCAATGTCTAGTGATAAGTTTTCCTTCCGCCACTTGTTTTCGTGTGTTGCAATGGACTTCATCTTAAGTACCTCTTGGAGACTTTTCAGCGCAAAGCCAATTTTTTCTTGAAAAAGACCTAGATCCCCGTACACATGTTCCTGTACTTCATCCCATCCTATTCCCAAACTCTCTGATGCTTGTGAGAGACTATGGATTACACTGGCCCCAAAGAGTAGAATATCTTCAGTTTTTCTCAAGGACCTCAGGAATTTGCCATAACAAGCACCTGGAAAAGGCAAGAACCAGAAATTAGGCTCCAACTCCGCTTCGCTAATGAATTTTTCTAGTTCATCAATATGAGATTTTAGCAGTTTCTGCTTCTCTCTTAGTGCCAGAGGGATTGAAGATGGCATGCTTTTTTGACCTGCATAGATAACAATGTCATTGATGCAAGCTTGGAGGGCCCCTAAGCTCCTCTCAAGTTCTGCTTTAGCAAGTGCTGCTGCTCTCGCAGGTTGCAATAGAATCTCTACCACAATGAAACAACTCAACCCAATGCAAGCTTCTGCGAGTCTTGCAATTGCAAACTCGCTTGGAGGGCCATAACCTTTTCTACCCAAGATTAATGATGCTCCTATAACAGCTGATAGTCCTCCTGCTTGGCCATACATCCTGCTATGCCTCAAAAAACTGGTGAAAATGATCCAAGGGAGAAGGAAAAGAAACCTAAACTGTGGGATTCTACCGAAAATAAAGCAACCAATAATTCCATAAACAGATCCTATCGCAGTCCCTTGAGCCCTAGCATTTGCAACTGTAAATGTTGGCTGTCTTCCTGTTATGAAGCTGATAGCAATGGTGAGTCCTGACCAATAACCATTTTCTTTGTTAAACATAAGACCAAATAGCACGGCAAAACCCAAAGAAAGTGAACACTTAGTGGCAAAGATCCATTTTTCCATTAACACCTTTGTTATCATGCCACTGCAAAATCTTCCTAGACCTTGTTTCCCCTTAGCTTTTGTACCACTAGCACCTCCAGTTTCAGTTTTCTCCATAATTCCAGCAACACCATTTGGGGTTCTGCTAATATGAGATTCTCCTCGGAGAAATTCCATGCAATATAGGAAGAAAAAAGCTGGAAGGTTTTCACGGCTTGTGGCACTAGTTTGAGGGTTTAAGGTGAAATTGTGTGGAAGTTCCTCTCTCATCTCTGGGGCTGTTGTTGCGTCAAATCGTGTTAGGCACTTGGCATGCTCTAGCTTTAGGGCTACCTTGTCTTTCAAACTCCGTATCTCTTCTTTGAGCCCGCCATCTATCAGTCGAAGAGGAAACGAACGGCAAGAAGTTAGGGCAAGTTCCATTCCTCTTATTGCTATTTCCATATCTTGCATATTTCCTCCTGGGTTTGTGGAGTTGGGTTGTGCGAATTGCATGTGCGGTTTCTCCCACATCATGCATCCCTGTTCACAAAAGGAAAATGGAAAATGCTTCAGTTATTTTAACTAGTGAAAGTTCTGGTGGGTAATAGTAGCATGTGTAGATGTTCGCTTACTTGGCCATCTTTAATACTTTGAAGATGTTTGGCTCCAATTTTTGATAGGAATCTTGCTTGAGAAATCAAGTGAGTTGCAGCTTGGATCCCCTGTGCAGTCAAGGCCTCCGTGAAGAGATTGAGTCTCTCCGAGGCATTCTCAACATATAATCTGCACGTTTTTTTGATCTGCAAATATTGCGTGAATCAGAAATAGAAAATTATATGGTAAAACCGCAAAAGGTATAATATGTTGGCCGTAAAATATATATTTTGCTGGCCCAAACAAATCTTATGACTTAAGATCCGGAATGCTATAGAGAAGTTCCTCCAAAGGATTTTAAAGGATTCCCGCATCGGATTCGTAAATCTTCTGGATTAGAATCTTAAAAAAAAAAAAAAAAGGAAAAAAAGATTCTAAACTCGACCTAGACAATTAGTTCCGGCTCTTATAAGTTAAAATTTGACCAGCGTAAAACTCTGTTTTCCTTGACCCGGTTATAGATTAATGTATGCTTTGGTTCGTTGATCAAATGAACACTTCAAGCATGATCAAATGAACACTTCAAGCATGAAGCGGATGGTAACATGAGAACAGTTAAAGAAAACATGATACCATGAGCAGCAGTGGGTGAAAAAGAAAGATCCATTGGTCGTTGCGTGGTGGATTTTGATCCTCTTACGGTAGCAATGTTAAGTAGACAAAGCATCATTTTCTACTGGTAATACAGCCCGTTCATGGGCAGTAGTATTTATTCCCTTATCGTCATGTTATATGCCATGTGCTATTAGACGAATCTTGACTGTTACCCCCCAACGAAACTTGTTCATTCTCTTCTAGATATAACGCTCAATAAGATACTATATGCGGCAAATGATTTTAAAACGCCGCCTAATCATGGCCATATTCCTGCAGATTTTACAGCAAAACAGAATTTTATTACGGTCTCAGTTTTTAAATAGCTTCTTTGTTCTTTCGATGGGAGTTTTAAAGTGTTTCTATCTCTTAGTCTTTTTATAAAACTACAAAATTTATGTCTATTTTGTTTTCATTAAATATTATTAAGTCTCACGTCGCATGCATAACCTAATAAATTCTCAAGTAGGACGCTTTTTGACATATTTCTAATCAACTCTAGTAAATGAGAAACAATGTAAAACCTGTAAGATACTTAGCCAGACTCACTCTCCCAAGCAAAAGAGAGATGAAGTCTCAGATTCAGTCAAACCTTCGACTAATATAAAAAAACAAAAAATCTACGCCAATAGAATTGTAACAAAAATGTAAATTACCTCATGATAGGCTAGACGAGGATATGGAAGCAACATAGCAAGAACGGAAGCAAAGGCCCCCAAAGCTGTACTTGAAGCAACATGAACTGGGTGCATGACTACTCCTGTTTGTGCTCCATGAATAACAGTTCCTACATACACTATCACAATCTGCCCAAATGCAATCCGCTTAGCCAGCAGGGGGGTTGATTCCGGCAAAGCCACCAGAAAGGCACTAACAGCAACTGCCACAGCTGCCAGGCCATTGGTAAATCTGGCAGGCCCAATCACCCCCAAGATCAGCATAGAGGGGATTATTACTTGAACAGAAGCATATAAGGCATGACAGCACCCCCTAAGTGTGCCACCAAGTGTAGCATCTGATACAATTAATAGGGTTGTCACGTAGGAGAAAGCTGGGTATGCTAGTAAGTGCCTTAGGCTTGCTGGGCAGTACAGGGTGGTGCAGCCAACTATGGTACAGGCTAGTGTAGTCCTCAAAGCCGAGCCTAGTCGCGTAAGCCATAAAGCTGTGGTTGGATCATGACTTGTTCTTGTTGCTGCTGCTGCTGCTGCTGTTGCTGCCATTTTAATGAGCGTTATTGGGAGGGAATGAACGTGTAGTTTGGAAATTGTTGTTGTTCCATGCAAGCCTGATGCCAAGAGTATGGAAGAGGCTTTATAGGAATGTAAGGAATTTGGAATTATGTGTTGGAGTTCTATGAAGAGAGAGAATGAGCAAGTATTAGTGTGTGGAAAACGATAGGCCATCATTTTCGTGTTCTGTTCATTAACTATGCCAGAAGTCATTAGCAATTGAAAAGATTAATAATGAGGTTTATCAAATGTGTTCCTCAAATAATGTGACTGGAATGTTGTCTAGGCCAGTGGAAGAGAGTCAAGTGGCAAACTATTCTTTTATCTATGTATTAACTATCTTCCAACTTCAGACATATATATTACTATTACGTTGACAGAAAGTTGTCAATACAAGAAATTACACTAAAATCCAGTAATACAATACAAAGGCTAGATGTAAGGCAGCTCCATATCTATATCTGATTTAAGATCAGAATATCTCTAACAATAATTTACGTTTGAATATGGGATCTGATTAATGAATGAGTCACTAGAACGGGGACTAGACAAATCTTGTTACAGCAGCAAAGTATGATTGGATCTTTAATGGTTAAAGCATTTGTCAGCTTAATTTCTTTTATTCTTTTCCAGCTTGTTTGGACTGGGAAGTGGGTGAAAGTGCCAAGTTCAAACAAATGAGTTTGATCCGTTTTGTTTGGCAGTTAAACTAACGACAAGGGAAGGGAAAATGAAGAAAGGAAAAGGTAAAAAAAATATATTCAGGTCTTGTCCGAGGAGTGAGGATTTCGTCCCATTTGCAGGAGGCTGACTATCTTAATTTGCTGGTAGATGGGGGTGTGAAGGTCTGAAATACTAGCAGTCTGTTAGAAACAAATCAATTGAAACATTAGCAGTCTGTCAGTAATAAATCATCAACCGCATTTCTTACATTAAAGAGTAAAAAAATCTACTTGCGTTTCAGATATTGCTAAGTTTGACAAAGAAACTAGAAATATACATGGAAGTGGAAGATAGTTTAATAATTAGTAAAGCTATTAAGATTAAGTCAACACCATCCTAGATGCTGATAAACTGCACATTCCCAATTGATCCACACATTCTGATTTTTGTGCCAGCCCAATCATTGTTTATAATTAGCTGGCAACAAAGGGTTCCCAATTATAGATACACTTGCTTGTGGAATCAGTTCCACCTTCCAACCCTGAGTACAAATGGTTCCACGAGTAGGAAATGGCAAATCAAATAATGTGAAGATGCATCAGATAAAATGGCAAACCAGATAACAGCAAAATCACTTTGGTCGGCAACTCAATGAATGGGCAAAGAATCCCAAAGAGTCGCATCACCTGTTGTTAAGGCCTACACGGAGACTTACGGTTAAGACTTACAAATGTTCTTGTCAGACCCACCTGACAATACTAGACCTGACCACCAACTCCCGTTGCCCCATTCTTGCCCAAAACAATCAGAAAGTGCAACTCACTAGAACAATCCAGATCACTACCAATCATACGAGGCACAAAAGTATCCGTTCCAATAACAGCATACTCCTAAACAGCAAAGTGAAAAGGCTAATCCGGTGCTGCTATAAAATAAAAGCAGATATAAAGGCAACATAGAAGAATTTGTGGTATTAAGATAGTTGAATAGTCATACAAATACTCCTACGCGTTTAATATATATGCATATATACTTTTGAGATGGCGCATTTAATACTTTCTTGCATATGGTTCGGCATGTTATTTTCTTGTTCAATTTCAGGGAAAAAAGAAAAGAAAGAGAGAACAAAATCACACGTTTGGTAGATGAGATTGTTATTTGTTAATAGTACTACTATCATTCTCCAGTTGTCTAGGTCCTAGTTTACAGGAACCTGGAATTGGCTATTGTCCAAGTATCATTACTCAGCTGCTGCCAATCCTGAGGTGGATAGCATCTCCCCTTGCCCGAGGATAAGGGGAGTATGGGGGATGGTTTACATTAGATATCAGGGTCATTCTTGGTTGTGCCTGATACCCAAAATTTAAGAACTAGTTGCAAATTAAAGCCATCAATTTGATAACACATGTTGCCACTACTAAAGAACGAGAACGCAACAATGTGCCCCACAAAGAATCTCGCCATTATTGCCTAAGCTTAATGTTTTCCAGGGGGAACGCACGCAGGGGAGTAATCAAATTCTAAAATCTTCTTTAGCATCAAAAAAATTTAAGTCTTCTACTAGCTAATCTGGTCAGGTTCACCTGGTCTTGTCAATCAACTTGAGATAAAACTGGCCTTGCTATTGAGGTGAGGCTATGTATGTTCGGTTAAATGGATCAATTAAACTGACACATATTGGTGAAGTTAACCGATTTGCGGATTGGATGGCAAATTCATGCTTCTTCTTCTTTGTTTTTTTTTTTTTAATTAAATGACGTTTATTATTATTTCTTGAGCCCCAGTGGGATCTTTTACAGTTTACTTTTGTTTGATGCTTTTTCATACCGCGTTTATTATCATTTTTATAATGATGAAGGTCATTTTTCGAAAAGATAAAAGAATAAAATAAAATACATATGTCATCTTTACTCTGTTTGGCTAAAATACGTATAAATCCCAGGAAAGTTGTTTGGGATTTCCTGAGGCTGCGATTACACCACGTTTAGATTTCAGCGGCCAACAGAAATCTTGGTGGTTAAAACCATTTTTGGTCCCCGTATTGAGACCAGGAATTTAATTAAGCCCCTCATCCCTAGGGGTGTAAATAGCTGCTAAGTCGAACTACAAAACACATTCAGGCGACAGGCCCATTAAAGCATGTAGGTTCCGTTTGTGACACCAAAGTGATAATCACACGCGAGGCTAGAACATAACACAACAAGACTGAAACGCAATGCTCTTTTCCAAAAGTGCTCAGGTAAAAATGATCATCTCCATATTTCCTAGGAACAAAAGAACTCTTGCATCAACCAGTATTCAATTGAACTACTACTGCTCGGTCATCAAAATCGTTGGTCTTATAGCAAAATTACTTGGGACAAAATGAGTACCATACCAATGCGTGTAGTATACATCCAAGATGATCACTGGACACTGGTACAAAAACTCCTGTCCAAGTAATATAAATCAATACGGAAAGTGTATGTTGAGTTTCCAGGGTGCGAATTGAGAAGACAAAATTGGAGGAGTTTGGAGTGGATCTTGGCCCAAGAATGAGGAAGTGGACTAAATAAAAAACTGGGTTTGCTTTTATGTCAGCATTTATATGGTTTTTTTTCGAAGTTTGGTTTCGTTTTAGAGCTGTTCGTTGGACATTTTTTTCAGAGCCCTATTAAGGTCCTTTGGGATTCAAGTACTTGTTCCTTGTTACTCGTGGCCCAATTATGATGCCTCAACACCTTAATCCACTTCTAGTTCGTCATCATATTCATAACGCAAAACCTGTTAGACTTCTTGCTCGATGCCCTTAAGAAGGGAGTGGAATGGGCCTGTTTCACAATAGCCTAAGCGTGGGTAATTTGGCCGTGGATGGACAGCTAATTGAGTTGCGGTTGGTTGATGCCTAATCCTTGCTGACTTTTTTGTTTTTACGTTCATTAACTAATCCTAGCAAGCTTGAAATTGCCTGGGGTGGTGCATTAGAGAAGCACATCAGCTTAGATTGCAAGTTACCAATGGTTATGGTTGTTGATATATGTTGTAAGAAGTTAAGTAGGCCTTAAGAAAATTATAGATTCGAATCATATATTCTGTATGAAAAAATGTAATATTAGGAGGGGCTCTCCCATAATAAATTCATGGGTACCCAATTGTATATTAGTTAGCTCCCTAAATTGGACCAAAACTAAGAGGAAAACAAAAAAGAATGCCCGAATGCATGTTCAAAACAAGGAATTATCCCTATTGAATACTTGTTCGATAGAATTTTCTTTTGGCTTCCCTCTTAGTTTTTAGCCTAATCATCGAAGTCACTAATTCAAAATTGGACATTATCGGATCTACTATAAGGGCTTCCCTCTCAACATTATATTTTCAATATACAAAGTAAGATTTGAATCACCAACTTCGCTTTACGAATTCTAAACTGCTTCCCGTTCATGCCAACAATCATCGGTATTCGGTATTCATAATGGATAGATTAATAACAAGATTGGTTCCACAGGTTATCTGCACGACCACTGTAGGCTAAAAGGGTCCAGAACCTGTATCTCAAAATGAAGGTTCTGGAAATGACACAAACAACAACCATCCAGCTCTAATACTTACATTTTGGCTCATCTAATCACAATGGACTTAAATCTATTACCGGCAAAAAGAAATTACAATGGACTTTGACTGGGGCCTATTTTCAGGTACTCTTTCGCCGATGCTTTAAGGAAATGAGAGCTTCTGTCTTTTGCCATGTTTCTTACAGATGTTATCAACGAGAGACCGCAAAAAGAAGTTAACGGTGTTTGTTGTTCGAGTGTATCAGTACATGAAAGAAAAAAAAAAGAAAAAGAAATAATGAAGTGGTCAGTTCAGTGGTCAACAAATTAAATGGACCATACTCTCGTGGAAGTTTTCGTATTAGAAAATTTGTAGGTAGCTATCCCGTAATCTTTCAAACAAACCTGACCACGCCGGGTGACAATTGCCTATGTCAACACAGCCCAATCCATCTACCAACGTTATTGCCAAATGCCAACTTTCGATCAATTTCATGTTGTCCAATTCCTGCACTGCTGGCATTGAATTATAGAACAATGGCATTGGTGTGGGAAGACTGTTATGCGGCTTAGGTCATTTTTCCTTACCCAAATGTCCAATCCCCCCCATTGTATCGCCATTTGCACTTCCCCATCCACAGCACAAAAGAAAAAAAAAAAAGGGAAATAGTTATTTTACACTAATAGTTTCAATTCATGTGGTACATCTTTTCCTAACTTTCTAACCAATCAAGAGGTTTTTTTAAAAAAAAATTGTAAGAAAATAAATTATGTTATTTTTTTTATTTTACAGATTCCTATTGAGTAATAATATAATTCGTGGGCTTATGGAATATAGGAGACTGCCAAATCACCACGCTTTTTAATTGGAGGGATTGGGTGTGGTTGTACCGGGCTTATCCAATTCTATATGATCATGAAAAGAAAGTCCTAGATCGCACCGACAAGAGAGACTCCTCATCTGATCTGATGGCAAAATTAAGTGGAAAAAAGGAGAGAAAAAGGAAGAAGAACGTTAATGTTATAAAACGTGTTAATGAATGTCATTATTCTACCTATCAACACAGTACCCCTCCCCTCTTCTGTTTTTTCTCCTATATATTGTATCCTGTAATGAATGAAATAAAAACTGACAATTGAAGTCTTCTTCTCCTCCTACTGGCTGCTTTTCATCTCTTTATTTCTTCTGCTCCACTTCCTTTTCCTTCAATCTTCATATTTATAACACGTTATCAGCACGAATGATTCTACCCAGAGCAAACCTAGAGCAAGAAAAAAAAATCAACCCAGAAAAGGAAGGAAACCGAGAAGAAAAACTGGAAAATGGATGAACAGTGCATCATCTTCATCCCGAGCCCCTGCACTGTTCACCCACAAGCGTTCCATGCCGCCGTACGTTGCACCACCTCCACCGTCGCGTTCGTCATGACGTTGCCTTCTCAACGCCGCCTTCTCCCGACGCTGCCGCAGCCGGACGCGCCACCAGGAGCTGTCGACCCGACGAAGAACTCGCGGGTCTGCCTTCCTCCGCGTCTGCTTTCGCTTCCGGCGACGCAGCGCCGGCTTTCCGCTGCTCCTCGTGTTCCCGTGTCGCCGCCGTGCTCGCGACCTCCTCCCTCACACGGGTCGCGCCGCCGTCCTCATTAGGGGTGTGCAGCTGGACCGGACTGACCGAAAAGACCGGTGTCCGGACTGGAATTATTTTGGTTCGAACACTGACCGAACCAAATTAAAAATTTTGGTTTGGTTCGGACATGACCGAATAAGCCTTTTATTTTGGTTTGGGCTGCCTGGGAGAATTTCGGTCTGACCGGAAAACCAATCGGTCCCCCAACCCTTACCCATAAACCCAACCGGCCAACCCAAACCGAACTAAAACTAAACAAAACGCTTCGTTTTGTTGTGAGGAAAAAAAAAATGAACGATGAAAATTGAAAAGAATCGATACCTAAACTAAAATCCCCAATTTCTCTTCTCATCCCATCGAAATCGAACTCTCTCTCTCTCCCTAACCCTAACCCACAAATCGCGACGGACGACGGTGAGCACTGAGCAGCGAAGCCCCGGCGGATTCAGTGATTCTCTGCAACGGTGACTCTGTGAGCAGCGACCCCGACTACTTCTCTGCTAGGTACCGAGCTCCTCTTCTTCTATTCTTCTCCTTCTCTGCTTCGTCTTCTTCTCTTCTTCTTCTTCTTCTTCTCCTCCTTTCATTTACCGTTGCTTTTCTCATCTTCTTCTTCTTCCTCTTCTTCTCTGGGTTTGAGGGAACTGGCAAGCAACCATCATCTTTTTGCCACAAAATGAAAACCCCAAATTGTGAACCCATAAACCCTAGTTCTTAATTTTTTAAATTAAAAATTTCAATTCGGTTCAAATACATGTTGCAAACATATTATCCCTCTTTTTCCTTTGAGTATACACTAATTGAACTTTGATTTGGTGCTTGTAGGTGCATTCTAGCTGATTGCTAGGACTCTTACTCACATAAGGACTCATTATATCATACATATCTGTCAACAAACTTAGCTGATTGTTAAGTATTTAGTTGACTACATGCAAAATGCGAAATAAAATTACTGTCATTGCTGAATTGTGACATTTGTGTTGCATTAAGTGAACTGGTTATAATTCACTAATTCTATATCACTTGTAAGTGAACAAATTCATTTGCATCCATTCATTTGTGGTTTTGTGCTTTGTTTTGCAGCCAGAATGAATCCACCGAAGTCAAGATCATTGTCAATGACTGATCATCAATCTGGGATCGGTTCAAATACATTTACATCAGACACCACTGCTACTACAACAGAAATTGCTACTGCAAGCACCCCCACAAAAAGAGGGAAACGAAAGCCTATGCAACCTAGGTCAGAGGTATGGGTTCATTTCACCAAGTTTGTTACTGAAAGTGGTGAGCATAAGGCTAGGTGTTTGCATTGTGAGAGAGAGTTTGCTGCCAATTCTAATAAGAATGGCACAACTGTTCTTAAGCGTCACTTAGGTAAATGTGATAAAAAAACTTCCACCTATTGACACCCAAACCCAAATTACTAAACATGTTGTTGTTGGGGGGATGTAGATGAGGAATATGAGAATGCAAAGCCTGGAGCAATGACAGTTTGGAGATTTGATGTGGAATCAATTCGGAAAGCCTTAGCATTCATGGTTATTTCGGATGAGCTTCCATTTAAGTTTGTAGAGGGGGCTGGGTTTAAGCATTTTTGTTCAGCTATGCAGCCTAGGTTTGTAGTTCCTTCTAGAACCACAGTAGCTAGAGACACCTATGATTTATATATTTTGGAGAGGTCTAAGCTGAAAGATTTTCTACAAACCAATTCCCAGAGAATTAGCTTAACCACCGATACTTGGACTTCCATTCAGAGGATCAATTATATGTGCTTAACAGCACATTTTATTGACAATGAATGGAAGTTGAGAAAGAAAGTATTAAACTTCTGTCCAATTATTAGCCATAAAGGGGTAGCAATAGGTATGGCACTAGAGGAATGTTTGGTGAAGTGGGGAACTAAGAATGTGTTTTCAGTGACGGTAGACAATGCTAGTTCAAATGATGTGGCCATTGATTATCTTAGGGGAACTGTCAAACGATGGGGCACTTCGATCTTAGATGGTGAGCATTTTCATATGAGATGTGTAGCTCATATTGTTAATTTGATTGTGCATGCGGGTTTAAGGCAAATCAACAAGTCATTAGAGAGGATTAGAGCTGTTGTCCGGTTTGTGAGAAGTTCTGTTGCTAGGCAAGATAAGTTCACTGAGTGTGTTGTCTATCAACAGATCAAATCAAAGAAGATGTTGTGTTTAGACGTACCAACAAGGTGGAATTCCACCTACTTGATGTTAGAAGCTGCAGAAAAGTTTGAAAAGGCATTTGAAAGGTATGACATAGTCGATTCTAGTCTAAGAGAGGAGTTGGAGTCTCAATTTTTTGATCATAAATTGAAGGGCAAAGGAAAGGGGAAAGGTGGGGCAAACATTGAGGAGGTGGTTGTGATGAATGAGGAGGGGTATGAAGGTGCGCATGGAGAGGAGGAGGACCGGGCTGAGGGGGGTGTTGTAGTTGTACAAGTTAGGGAGTGTGTGGGACTGCCTAGGGAAGATGATTGGCGGAATGCAAGAAGGATGTGCAAGTTCCTAAAACCCTTTTATAAGTTAACAAACTTTGTTTCAGGGTCTACCTACATCACTTCCAATGAATTTTTTAGAAGAATAAGTGAGGTTGCTAGGATTTTAAAACGATGGCAGCATGATACTAGTGATATCCAATTGATGGATATGGCTAAAAACATGCAGGAGAAGTTTGACAAGTATTGGGAAAATGTGAACAAAATGAATGCTTTACTCTTCATCTCAGCTATTCTTGATCCTAGCCAAAAATTTGAATGTGTCCAATTTGCCATAATTCGAATGCATGGTGAATTAGATGGGCAGAAAGTTATAGATAGGGTCAGGAAAAGTTTGTATGCAATGTTTAATGCTTATCGTGAGAAGTATAAGCAAAAGAATGGGGGTGGAACTGGAAACAAAGATGCACATGGACATGTTGAGAAGGTAGAAGGAAGAAGTGGTATATGTGGTTCGGTAAATAATGATGATGAAGATAGTTGTAGTAGTGATGACTCGGACTCCGATGATGAAAGTTGGGAACGTGAGTACAAGAAATGCAAGGCAGCAAGTGGTTCATTTGGTTTAGAGAAATCAGAATTGGAGAAGTACTTGGATGAAGAAACTGAAAATGGAGAGGCCCCGGATTGGGATGTCCTTGAATGGTGGAAGAAGCACTCTCCAAGATATCCTATTCTTGCATCCATGGCTCGAGATATATTGGCTATGCCAATCTCTACCGTCGCTTTAGAATCATGTTTCAGTAGTGGTGGAAGAGTTTTTGATCCATTTAGAAGTTCCTTAAGTCCTAGGGTGGTGGAGTCACTCATTTGTGCAAATGATTGGCTCAAACCGCGCAAGGCGCCTAAAGTTAGTGTGGAAGAAGATGTTCATTCACTTGAAAAAATTGAGAAAGGTGAGTCTTTCTTGTAATTTATTTTGTAAATATATTGCTTGTTTATTTTGATGTGTTTCTTCATTAGATTCAATTATACAATGTTACTCTCTTTTCAGAATTAAACCAAGTTGCTGTGGAGTGATGATGTGCAAGAAGAAGATGGGAGAACCGGAGAATGGCTTGGGCAGAATTCTCATTGTGTTCATTTATATATGTTTGTTTATTTTGATGTGTATCAGTCTATTGTGTTTATTTTTAGTGTCTGAATTCTCATTGTCTTCATTTATATATGTTAGTTTGGAGTTTGGAACTTTGGGCAGTGAAATCAGATTTTAGTGTCTGAATTCTCATTGTGTTCATTTATATGGTGATGTATTTAAATTTGGATGATTCAGATTTTAGTGATGAATTTGGTGATAAAACTGATTGTAATTGCTTTCAAAACTGATTGCAAATTCTGTACTTTCAAAACTGATTGCAAATTCTGTACTTTCAATCTGGATTCCCTGTTTTTATTTTTGGGTCTTTCACACTTTCTACAATTCGGACAATTCGGGCTGACCGGACCGAATTATTTCGGTCAATTCGGTCTTCGGTCAATTCGGGTTCGAACATTGGTTCGAACACCCCTCCCATAAATTCGGTCTGACCGAAGACCGAACCGAAAAATGTTGACCGAACCAAATAGCCCGGATGCTCACTCCTAGTCCTCATGATGGGTTGCGGGTTGAGTCGACCCGGGTTGCAGACCCATTTACGGGCGGGTCGTGACTGGTTTTGAAGACGACCCATCACTGTGACGGGTCTAACCCGAGTAGCACGGGTTACGGGCCCTGTCAGCTGGGCTTGAAGTTCATGGGCCTGCACCTGTTACTGTTACGGGTCTGGGCTGCATTATTCATAGCCCAGCCCGAAGAAGGAAAAAAAAAAGAAGAAAAACAAAGAAGAAAAAAGAGAGAAAAAGAAAAGAAGAGAGAAAAGAAAAAAAAGAAAAAAAAAGGAAAAGAAAAGAAAGGAAAAGAGAGAGGAAAGAAAGAAAAAAAAGAAGAATTTATATTGCCGAAATTTCGCATCTCGGAATTTTCCCGGCAAGCCCAAAAGTGTTTGGCCGGAATCCGATACCTTGGGTTTTTCCCGGCAAGCCCGGAAGTGTTTGGCCGAAACTCAGTGTCTCGGGATTTTTCCTGGCAAGCTCGGAAGGCTATTGTATTTATTTTTATTGTTTTTCATTTATATTAAGCTTGGGCTCATATTAGGCCCATTACATTTTAATATTCTGTTCTTTACATTTCAATTGGGCTCATATAAGGCCCATTGTATTTAATTTCTCGTTTTAATTTCCTTACGATTTTATTGGGCTCGTATAAGGCCCATCGCATTTACTTTGCGATAATTTAATTTTTAATTGGGCTAATTTATGTAAGGCCCATTGCTTTTAATTTTTCGGTTATTTAATTCTTCATTGGACTAATTAACGAAAGGCCCATGTTTATTTCTTTCATTTAAGTTTTTAATTTTATTTAAATTATGTTATTCGAGACCCTTATAATTTCCAGAAGAAATTTATTGTGAGTATTAAATGCGGACAAGAATTTACATATAGTCTAGAAGACTAAATATAAGAGTCCATTAGACTCAATAAAAAAAAATACAACGAAGACTGGAAGTCTTACCGTTCAAAAGATCCTGAAGATCCTTCGAAGAAAAATCGAAAATAAAAACTATTACCACCAGAAGATGGAAATTATATGACCACCAGAAGGTGGATATTATACTTGCTTAACAATTCATTTTATATTCAATTTATTTTATGTTCAGTTTAAATTACTACGCATTGTATTTTATTTTATTTAAATTTCAGTACTTTATAATTGTTTCTAGAATAATGCCTGCAAACTTGACATCCACAGGGGGAGAATTATATGTGTGGGTGTCAATATAACATATTATGATATCTCGAAATGAGAAAAAGATTAACACGCTCCAGAAGAGCATAAATTCGAATATGTTCCTGAAGAACGCATGTTTTAAATATGATCTAGAAGATCGTATATTTACGCTCTGGAAGAGCATATACTCTTGAAGAGTACAGACACCCCTAGTAATAAAATGAATTATTATGGATCCCGATGAATTGACTCTGATCTATTCCCTGAAGCGAATAAGACAATATAATTATTTGTGCCTGTGGGCGTAAATGAGATAATAAATGGAAAAGGATCAAAGCAAACATGCATATTATTATTGCATAAACGGATCCATAACTGGAGAACATTCAAGGAAGAATGGCTCTCATACATATGTTTAAACAAGTAATCTATCTGTTGGGTTCAACATTAACCCTGAAACTCTGAGCCTCACCATTAATGTTGACCCTAACACTATCGTTCCAGAAGAACCACATACCACCCATGTTGTTTTCTCCAGGTATCTCAAACCGATTCATTGGAGGAAAACGAAGTGGAATCACACCATGATTCTCTCCTGCTTGCCACAAAGTCTCAGTAATCAGTACCATGTTAGGCTTGTACTGATTCTTCAGATCCCTTAAGGTACGCACAAAGTCTTGAGACCTTCTTGCTACACCCCTGTAATTCCACAGTAAAAGTCGTACCTTAGGCCATGTAGGTGGTAACCTAGTCACCCTTGGGACACTCCGAGCCATCATGGAAACCTGATAATAACTGCTTTGATTTAAAATTTGACATGAAGGCTCTAGCAGAAATTCCTGCAGTATATTAGATATGAAAAACATAATAGAGTAAGCCGAGCCATAAAAGGAAGCCCTTAGATTGCTTTGGTCCTCTAGGAAGAATGTTTCTTCCATAGGAGTTACAAAGAACCTAGATGAATAAAGTTCATCAACAAACACTAAACGAGGAATTCTCGCCAGATCATTTGGTAATTCCTCTTGCTGCTCATTCACCATGCTATAAGCTAACCTATTCCTTCTTCCTAAAGAGGCACCCTCAACAAAGAAAATAGTAGCTGAGGAAGGCATTTTTCTTGTCTTGTTGAGTTTTTCTGAGTTTTCTGCATCTTCCTGTCTCAACCGCCTCCCCTTCTTATAGTTTGAGATTAGACAGCTAGGTGTCAGTTTTTCAAATGTGGACCCTTTTTCTGTCTCCGAAAAGATCCAGAAGATTTTTCGGTAATTAAAACTTTGCATTATTTGTCAGTAAACTCCAAAGCTTTTCAATCTTCGAGGTTTTTGCTTTTAGAAAAGTTTGCCACTACTTTAATTGTTGTCCAATAATTCTGATCTTTTTCGACGTGAGTGGCAGAAATAAGCCTAAAACTGGCACATATATAGCTAGCCTGAAGCTAGCAGTTGAGTAATTGAAACTTAACATATCCAGCCAGAAGCTGAAATGCTCTAGCTTGAAGCTAGAAATTTTAAGTGTTTAAATACACAAGTTTATACAGCCTGAAGCTGAGACCAACTAGAAATTGGCTGATAGATATGTAATTTATAGCTAGTATGCACCAGCCAGAAGCTGGTAAATAATTTTTCTAAGTTATCCAGCCTGAAGCTGGCACATAAATAGCAGCCTGAAGCTGGCACCAACTTGAAGTTGGTACATGGACTTATTGTTTGGCATGACCAGTTGGGCCATCCCGGTTCAATAATGATGCACGAAATTTATTGGATCATTCATTGAAAAACCATAAGTTTTACAATCAATGAATTTCCATGTGTTTGTTTGCTGCGAAATTAATTGTACGGCCTTTCTAAGATGAGATTGGCCTAGAATCACCAGCAAACTTTGGAATAATACAGGGACATGAACGCGGATTAATAAATCCGCCGTGTTGACCATCTAGGTAATTTTCACGATGCATCGACTAGATGGTCCATTGTGTGATGCAAGTTGGCATTGTGCGCACTAATTTAATAATCTGGCCACTTGCGGGTACATATCCCTACTTATGTTATTAGACTATATGTCTAGATAATGCTGGTATATTTCTTCAATGGGTAACGTATATCATTGGAAATAAACCCAAATAGATATGGGGGAACATTGATAATTGATTGCAGGACCATTGATGAAATATGACTATTTGAGAAAATGGTATTTTGTACGCAGCAGCACTTGTGTGCATCAAGCCAACAAGTTATCATAAGGTCTCCCCATTTAATTGGTTCATGGTCACGAACCTAGTAACTCCCATCTTCGGACCGTTGGTTGTACAAGTCTAAAATACTCCACCACAGCATAATAAAGCTGGTCCTTAAAGAAGGTTGAGAATAGATGTTGGGTATAAAAATCTCCATCAATTACAAAGTAATTGAAACCGTTGACTAATGACTGGAGATTTGTTTATTTTTAATTTGATGAAAGATTTTACCCAATATCAGGGGGAGAAAATAAGCAGCTGGATCAAGAGATTATTGAAATGCATTATCAATATATAGCTGTTGATCCTTAAACAAATAAGTGTGAACCTGAAGTCAAAAGATGATTCATTTGCAGGAAATTGATATGCAATTGCCAGACACATAAAGTGACCAAATCTTATATACCAGCTGCAAATACTCCTGTTCAAAAATTAATGTTCCAGAAGAACAAGTATAGTATGCAAATGAATCCAAAGTACGCTAGAAGCGTAGAATATACTCGGTTCCAAAAGAAAACAAAATTCTCGATAAGAGAGAAAGGAGCAAAAGAGATAAGATGGCCCCAGTGAGAAAATAAGGCCTCCAGTAGAGGTTCATATTAAATGTCCTCCAGAAGAGGTTTTCTGACACAATTGATAAAGTTCCGGAAGTAACTCAGGTACCTGAAATAAATGAGTATGATGAGATCTCAATTACAGTGTCAGAAATAAGATGGAACCGAGTCGACGAAATATTTACTTTATATAGCGCTAAATATTATGAAAGAAAATGAGGATCATGAACCTACACCTGTTGATGAATGTAGGCGCAAGTTGATTGGCCAAAATAGAGAAATATAATTAAAGACTGTGTGAGACTCGCATGTAAAACGAGGAATTTTCGGACCTGTAGTCCGTACACCAGATGGTGTAAAATTATCGGTCATAAAATGGGTATTTGTGCGAAAAGAGAATTATAATAGAGAAATACAAAGCACGGCTTATTGCACAAGGTTTTATCCAAACGATTTAGTATTAATTGTGAGGAGGTATACTCCCCTGTGGTGGATGCAATTATTTTTTTATAAAGTCTGGCATTATATGAAAAGAATTGGAAATGCATCAGATGGATGCCATTACAGCCTATATTTATATGGATCCATAAGTCATGACATATGTATGAGAATCACTGATGGATTCAAGTTGCTTGAAGCAACTAATTCCCGGGAATATATGGATATATTAAGTTAAAATTGATCTTTATATGGTTTAAACTAAATTTTGAGTATGTGAAGTATAATTATTCTTGTATATATGATCTATGTAGTTGCACTTATTGTTGCTTATTTTTATGATTGTGTTTTAAATATTATTGGAACTCCTGAAGAAGCTTCTAAATGCCGTGCTGTTAGATTGGTCCTGAAGTACCCTGTCTAACTAAAAATTTATATCGCTAGTAACATGAAGCCTGAAGTTTTTGACTTTAGCCTATTGGCAAGTTGGTCTTTGCAGATGCAGGTCCATTATTTAATCTACATAAAGCACAGACAGACATCTGCTACAACTTTACACATGAAATTGCTATATCATCGGGACCACAAAAGCAAGATGGCAAGGAAGATGCTCCAACAACAAATTATGAAGATAATGCTGCCAACATTGTCCAATTAAAGTAGTGATGTATCAAAATTGATCAGACAAAGCACACGTCACCAGAAGTTGACAAGGATGACTGGCATGTAACGACCTCAAAAAATCAATAGAGGCCGATATGAGGGGGAGTAGAATACGCACTGCACTCTTTTTTTCTTCACCAAATTTTATCCCATTGGGTTTTTCTTGGTAAGGTTTTTAATAAGGCAGTTCTTCCTAAAACGTATTCTTCACAAAGCACAATGATATTCAAGGGGGAGTGTTATAAAACGTGTTAATGAATGTCATTATTCTACCTAACAACACAGTACCCCTCCCCTCTTCTGTTTTCTCTCCTATATATTGTATCCTGTAATGAATGAAATAAAAACTGACAATTGAAGTCTTCTTCTCCTCCTACCGGCTGCTCTTCATCTCTTTATTTCTTCTGCTCCACTTCCTTCACCTTCAATCTTCATATTTATAACAGTTAATACGTTGTAGACCCATAACAGTAACCCATCCAACATTTGGAATTTGCATCCTCCACACAATGAACTATGAAGAAGCAGTTACACTCTCCACCTGGAATCCACACGTCAAATCGAACCAACATCAAAAGTTCAACGCGGGATTGAAAAGAAGAAGTAGCATTTAAAGTAAAATAATGTTATTTAAAGACATCGAAAATTTGACAAGCCATCATCATTCAAAGAAAACGCCAGCCTTGACCCTATCTTTCTTTTCTTTTTGGGTCTTACAATCAGTTATTTATATACCTGTATTCTTTATTTAATTATATATTTGTATTATGTAATTTAGTTTTAGTTGCGTTTTTTTGGACTTAGAGAAAAGATGAAATAAAGAAAAGGAAATGATTGAACCAAATTATTTAATATAAATATAAAATTATATTATAAAATAGAATTATATAATTGAATTTACAAATATGTTGAGGAACAGCAAAAAAAAAATTACGTGTTAAAAAAATTAGCCCCTAGCATTAAGAAACGGGCAAGCTAATGGAGAACGGAAAGGTACCATGGAACTAAATTATTTACAAATATGTGAGACCAAAAAAAGTACAAATATATAAATGAAACCGTAAGAATGCATGCATTTTGCAGAGCCAAAAACCATTATTTTTTATTTTATTTTGGGGATAAAAATAGAATTTGATCTTTTCAGCCCCACCATCACGCGTTCATAAAAACCACCTCTTCCCCCCACGCACTCGCACTATAACTCCCCTCGTTAAACGACACAATATCTTGACTCGTCCTCCACCTCATAAACTTTGAATATCTCTAAACAGTTCACTCCATCCAGATTTTATCTCCATTAAGCAAATAAAAGACCCTCCCGGCTTTTGAAACGTGTTGCAAGTTAAGGCATTTGATACGCTAAGATTCTTTTAAAAAAAGAAGGTTTAATGAGTAAACAAGACTGTATCTATGTCGTCAATTCATATGCTTTTTAATCTACAAAAAAGTACCCACATGATATGCGGAGACTATGGGTTGATTACCCTTTTTATATGCAAAATCTCTATTAAGTACCACTACTACTTAGAAAGAAGAAAATGTCATGGCAAATGACATACCACTATGTGACATGACAACCATTTCGGTAGAAATCATATTAGCGTTGCCCACTTTAAAAGGGACAACGTCAATCTCTAACCCCGTTTTGGTGTCCTAATCTCATACGGCATACCTCTAGCATTGCTCATATTATATGTATATTTTCCCAAAAGAAAAAAAAACAAGGCGGCATTGTATGGCACGACCAGTCGCCAAATAAGAAGGAAAGTAGAATTTTACCATCTTCTACTTAGGCAAGCATTCTCAATAGCAAAGAGGAAATGCAGCCGGCAGTCACATTACCGGGTACATAATTCAATAACTCTATTAGTTGGAAATCATTTCTTTTCCATTTAAGAAATCAATAATCTTCATAGTTAATCAACCCAAAAAAAAAAAACTCTGAAAGCGAGGAATGTTTGCTTATGCAGAGACCTCAGAATTAAATACTTCATAACTTGAATATAATATTCCAAGAACTAATAGCCAAAATCTAAACCATATGCACGGGAACAAAAGCATAGTGCCAGTGAGTGAAAATGGTAAAAAATAACCCACTCCCAAGTGCACATGTTTCATAAGATGACAGCGTATGGTACAAAGTTAGTAAAACAATGAAAGCACTAACTACTGCAACCACCATTACAGTTCTCAATACATGCCCTTTTCAAGTCAACATGAGATCACTGCCTCCAAGATGAGGGCGAAGGCACACACGGACCTCATGCTCTTCAGGTCCCTCGCGAAGCTTTGGCACCAAAATCTCCAGGGCTGATCCAGGCCCATCATAGTATGCTTCAATATTAGCATCTTCTGGAATTCTAGTTGACAGAGGAATTTCTCTGACAAAATCGCCTGGTGGGCAATGTTCAGAAGCAGGATCTGTAAGCTTGAAAGTCCTATCACGCCTCTGGATGAATGGCATGCGAGATGTACTAACACATGATACCTTTATTATACCACGAGTGAGAGTGTTTCTCCACGAAACCTTAACCCTCTGCAGATCTACAAAAGGCAAGCTGATGATGATCAAGTAACCAGATTCATCTTCGTAGATTGTTTTTGCAGCTGTCACAGGTCCAATAACATTTTTCATCACCCCACTAAAATCATTCAACCATTGTGGTTCGCTTGTGTGAATTTCCACCTCTTGCATTCGTTCTGAGGGAGGATTAACAGCTAGATAACAATCGTCATCGTTCCCATGGGGGAAAAAGTCCTTCCTCCTTTTGCTGCTGACAGGTGATAAGTCCATTGCATCGCCATTGCTATTGCTGGATGGTTGAGTGGACAAATTGAGCCCAGATCCATTCAGCAGCTTCTTAGAGTTGGAATTAGAGGCATTCTTGACTGGGGGGGTTGGCCTATCAAGCTCGAAATCTGTGTTGGGAAGGTTTCGCCATGAGCTGAAATCACTGGCTTCAGGGGGTATAGAGAAGTTTAAATCCCTGCCGGTGAGTTCCACCCATCTTTTCCTCTCATCCTCATCAAGACCCATGAGATTGGGTGACGAGACAACCTCAATACCATGCACACATTGAGGATTTGAGAGCCCCCTATAATGTTTCCGCTGCATCCTGTGAGATCGGACAAAACCCTTGTCAACACTAAATGGAAAGGGACGCTCACCTTGACGAGAATGTCCATTCATGTAGCTCCTCAGCTGCATCTTACCCAATGCATTCTCAGGCCTCTCCTTGAAAGCCCACATGTACATGTTCTCCATGTCATGCTGAACCATGAAAACATCAAGGTTGAGATCAGACTTGTCGAACCCGGAAACTCCATTACTGTCCCGGACAATCTTCGCCTTCGATTTCTCACTCAGAGCAGGTTTGAAGTAAAAACTAAAGAAAAACCAAGCACCCCAGATACTGTCAACCCGCTTGGCGCATTTCCTCCCAACCTTTGGGACATTAAGGAAACTCTCAGTCTCATAAACCTGAGGACCAAGTCCAACATCTAGTATATCACAGGAATCCGAATTCCATGATGGTGGTGGTGGGCTGCGCTCTGCCGAGAGGGGCAAATTGATGTCAGGCGGACGGGAAAGTACGATTTGACGATTCATCTCCAATTCTAAGTCGTCGTGGGAAGAGGCACTGGAATCCATTGACAAGAGAGTGGACGGGTGATGATTCTCCATTGTAAATACTGTGAGGAGAGACTCTCCCATAAGACTTCAGCTCATTTGCTTGGCGGGTTCTGCTGCTGGTGGGTAGTTGAACATATCCATATCCAAATCCGTAGGGGAACACAAATTTGACAACAACAACAACCTTATAAACTCCTTGGTCAACAATTTAATCCCCACAAGATCTCCCCTCCATCAAAACCCTAGATTTATCAATCAGACAACTTAATCCCCATACACCCACATATATAAACAAATCAAACACGCAATTCAAAATAACCCAGCTTTACTCTTCTATCACCCAATAAAAGAACAGCTACAACGAAGTAATTAGAATAGAGAATATAGAATTTTTTTTTTTTTAGACTGTATAACTAATAGCTAAATAACCAAGCAATAAAATGAATTTTTTTCCTAAAAAAACAAAAAATAAGGAAAAAAAATCGAAAACCCAAAAACGGAAGACTATCTCTTCAATCTCTACCGAAGGGAGGGTGAGAGAGAAAGAGATTTAGCTAAAAACGCTATAGAAACACTATATCTAACCCTAACCCAAGAATCACCCGAAATCCGCCAAACACAGGTGGAAAACACTGAATCAAAACACTCAATTCCATCCAATCTTATCCTCTTAATGTTCTGAAATTCCAAAACCACCCCAACCCCAATAAAACCATAAAGAAAAAAAGGAAGAAAAACCCAAAAAGATATCTACTAGTAACAACAGATACAGTTCTAGTACCTTATAATGGATTGAGGGAAAGAGGAGGGAGCAACAGGGGCGATGATGAGGCCCATTCCCACCATATTATCACCGTCATCAACAACAACCATTGTTGGGTCGGTTCACTATTCACTTGTTCTCTCCAGTGTATATTTACTTGTTAATTTTTTTTTCACACACTCGCTTTGGTTTCTATCTCCCGTCAAAGTAAACAAACAGAGAGACAGATACAAGAGGAGTGTGTAAATACATGTATGTATCTGCCTATGTTGTTGAATTTTTTTTTTTTTTTGGGGGGGAGTGTGAAATGGAAGAAGAAAACGAAGAGGAAATGCAGGGTCTCTTTATAGGGCAAAGAGAGGGGTTTTGCGTGGAAAGGGGAAGAAGAGCCTGAACCAGATACCACCCGCCGTTTGTTAACGGTGACGGCGTAGAGGTGGATTGCTATTTGCTGCTGTGTGGGGGGTTTTGTTGCTTTTGCTCCTTCAAAGCCCGTTTTTTTTTTTTTTTTGTGATATTTGAGGTCAATACTCAACGGGGCGTGTTGTGGTGTAGGTTTTAATTAGACTACTTATCTGCTTCTGTTCTGTGAAAAAAATAATAAATAAATTAGAGCACTTATCTTCTTGCTGGCCTTTTGTTGCCTTTCTTTCTTTTGAATTGATTCTGCCATTTTGTAATTCTAATAAAAGAATATGGCCTTTTATTCTTTTTTGTAAGATAAGTGATTAAGATAAGTATTTAATAATCAATTTATATATCCTCCTCAATAGAGAGATTTTCTATCAGTAAAAAAAAACTTAAACTAATAATAGAATAGAAGTAACTTAATAAGCCTAATTAAGTTGAAAGACGCCACACTTGCCGGCAATATTGGTAAATACTAAGTAATGTCATTTTAAAATATTTGGAACTTAATTAGTACTAAGAGAAAAATGAAATTTGGAAGATATAATTGGGACATGTCGTAGTGGAATGTTTCTGCAAAAAATTGTCCCAAAAGAAAAGGAGTGAGAGGAATGTTTCAGCAAGTGACCCTCACAGATTTAGGCAGTGAAGCGCCTTTTCATCAGACTGTAAAGTGAGAAATGTTTCTCATCATCACCAGTCCATTCTTCTTTTAATGGTGGGTGTGGCCACCAGTCGTTTCACATAAAGAGCAGTCTCACCAACATTGCTTAAACACTAAAAATATCTATGCAAATGCAATGTAACCCTGAGATTGCTTTCATGATGCAGTCTTTTTAATGATAAATGAGGATGATCTTAATTCCCTTGGATGCTTCTGGTAAGTTTTAGATATCTATCTAGTTTTTAGTTAGCTCGCTAAACTCTGAACATATCCCTCTTTCTTTTCTTTTTCTTTTTTTTCTTTTGAGTAAATAGGCCATCTTAATTTGTTACCAAATAGAAGAACATCAAATAAAAATCACAATATCACAGGAAGATAGAACTCTCAACGAAACAAATAGAAGAAGAAAAACCTGAAGCCTAACATCTTTTTCTTGTTTTAATTTTTTAAAACATAGTAGAAGCTAACATAACTTTAAACTAGCTAGCTCACGCCTTTCAATCCAACAAGTAACATGTATATAGTCCAATGATCTATACATTCGAGCCCAGAACCAAATGAGAACATCAAACAACTTTTGGTGAAGGACAAATTCGCAGTCACTTTAAAAAAGTTGGTTCAGAGATCGATCGAAGTGGATGCATGTACATACACTGGCTGGACAATGTTAGAACACATGGGGTAGGAGAGAAAATATGACCATGTTAAAATGTACTGATAATACATACTCTGCCACATATAGAGCAGATCTAGTGGCTCTGGTCAGTGTTGGTGCGGGCACACCGTAAACAAAACTTGTCACACGACTTGTTTTATCTCACACGTGGGGCGATGTCCTTGTGGCACAATAAATGCAATACAAGTATTACAAGCACAAGAGGAACGCAAGGTCGAGCACAATGGAGCAGCAGGAGACGCAATACGATACAGCATGCAGCAATGTTTTGGCCCAAGTGTGCCAAGGATGCCAGTTTTTTGGGAGCAGGGTATTGTCCGGTAGCTAGTTAACTTTTTTCATAAAGTAATTGTTGTTGATTATACTCGCTAATTATGAAAATTAAGAGTTTATTGTTGAAAAAATTGGGAACAAGACACATAATCTGAGGCGTGCTAGGCACTATTCTAAAGGAGTATTTTGCCTACTGCAAAGTTTTTTCAGGATACAACAGGTTCTTCTACCATAAATGGCAGGATACCAGAAACTACCAAGAAAATATTTATTAAGAACCCAACAAGGAGAATAAAGGAGAGGGAAATTTTGTGAGGGGGAGAAGAAATAAGAACTGAAAGGATTCTTGTTCTTTGTTTTCTATCCAATGATTAGATTGGGAAGGGTATATATAGGTAAATGGAATGGGGGAGGGTTAACGTTAATAATAAAATGTAACAGTCAACTTGCACATAACTCTCCTAAACATTAGGTAACAACATTTGACTATATTTTTTTAGGATTTTTCTCCAACCAATTTGACTGTGCTTTCCAGTATTTTTCTAACTAATTTGACTGTGCGAGTCATTCTATCCTTCCTCTCCAATGTGGAATAGTTATTTTTATTTTTGAAATATATTACAACAATCCCCCACATATTTCAAAAGAAAAAATGAGTCTGTTTGCTGGGTTCTTACGACTAATGAGTATAATACATCGATCTTGGTGTCCGTAGACTATGAACCAAGTCTAGACTGACAAGTCTTAACAAACCGTGTCTAATAGTATAACAAACGGTTACTATGAACTAATAGACACTTTGGTAAGTCAGTGTTCTTACCAATCATATTACACCCCCACAATTCTTGGTGCTATCGCGGTATTGCACATTACAGCCATGCGCGCGCCTGGAAATTCATGAGTGCTCTAGAGGTGCACCTGCAAAGACATCCTCATAGGAACGGCCCCATTCCACACTCACATAGGTGATCTCATCAAGTGTATACTGCACGTTATACACCACCCGTAAGGGATATGAAGATCATTAAGAGCTTAACTCTGCCTCTCGATCAAATGTAGTCTAGTACTTTTCCTCACACCATAGGAAGGGACAAATACTTAAGTACTAGCAGAACTAACCAGTGACTTGTTAATACCCATATGAACCTGTTTCACGGGATCTCTGATCACGCAGGTTGGGTTACCATCACTAATTTGTTTCAAACAGGCATAATAAAGTCCCATTTCCCTCGATGTTTCGTTTATTAATTTTCTTCCCCATATTTTGTCAGAGGATCGGCCAAATCATTTCTGACTTCTAATAACATATGGAAGTTATTCCATCTCTCAATAGCGTTATTATACCATAAGGTTTTGATCATATGTGTCTATCCTCATAATAATTTATTATGATCATCTTGAACATTGCCTCCTCGCAATTGCAACGCATAAACACAATTGGTTTTATTTCAAAAGGAATATTTGCTAAGAAATTTTACAATCACTTAGCCTCAATGCCAGCTAATCCAGAAATTATATTCTGTCTCAATTTTACCAGAATTCACAACTTTTTTGACATAGCTGACTGTCTAAATATAGGTATCACCATGAGTGAACTTGACTCCATATGAATTAAAAAATTCATTTTACATCACTGTACTCTCAGTTAGTACAATGGAAGCCCACTGTGATATATACTAAAATTTTATGGTATATCTCAAATAATTTATTAAGTCTGCACAAAGTAGTCCCATTATCACAATTGTGATTATGTATATATCAATGGCATAATCTACCCACTACTGCAACAAATTCTCAATAAATTTGTGCAAACTTATATTGAATATTAGATTTTCTCTATATTTAATTAGGATTTAAATCATAAGGGGATACACATCAATTTGACATTAAAATGTCTAAACTTCATAAGAAGTTCCTCAATTAAATATTTGTGATAGTACTAAGCTACCACCATCCCTTATAATTTTAATCCAAGACACTTGCTTCACCACACATTAGAGAAAGTAAGAAGGTCAATCTGATATCATATATAATGACAGTTGTCATATTATTCGAATGAATAAAATTGTCATCTTATACAAAATCAAGCATATATGATTTCTCAAAAAGTTCCATAGTACTAAATTTATGCATTGCATACACACAATTTTATTTTCTTGAAATTCTCAAATTCAAGAGAGAACCATTGTAACGCCCCGGTTTTCCGTTTTTGGATTTATAAAGAAAATTTCGAATTTCCGGTAAGGGAAATAAAATTAACTTATTTCCCCTTCGGATTTATTAATTTTAAGCGGTAATATGTCGCTATTGAGCTTTGTCTGACGTAAAACGAGTTTCGGGATGAAACGCGACGTATAACGTAGTTTTGGTTTAAACTACGTCGTTTTGAGGGTTAAAAAAAAAAAGTCAACCTGGCGGGTTGACCCAGCCAAACCAGACGACACGTCGTCCGGCTGGCTAGGTCAAGCCCAGCACAGGCGCGCCCCCTTCCTTCTCTTTTATTTCTTTCTTCTTTTTTCTCCTTCAATTTTTCTTTTCTCCCTGCCGTTTTTTCTCCACTCGCCGCCGCCCCAACGGCTTTGTTCCCCACTTCTCTTCTTCTTTTTTTCTTTCTTCCTATAATTTCTTCCCACTTCCTCTTACCGGCGACTGCCAACTTCCTCCTCGTCCTCCATTTTCTTCTCCTTCCCTGATTCGGCCGCCACTACTCTCTTTGGTCCTTCTCCTCCTTTGCTTCCTCTTAACTTGTTGATTCTGGAATTGTCTTGTTTCGGTGCGGGCGTGTGGCTCTGTGTGTTGTTTCCGGCGGTGGCTGTCTCTGTGTGTGGGGGTGGACGGTGATGTGTCTGGTGTGGCTGTAGTCGGGTGGGGTGTTAACCGAGGGTGTGTGTTGTGTTTGAGGTGTTCGTGTCCGGAGGTTTTTGTGGCGGGTCCGATGAAGGATGGCTGGATTTGAGTGCTGGCCGGCGCGGGTTTGAAGGCTGCTGCTGTGGGGCTGATCCGGCCGTGTGTGTGTGCGTGTTCGGTCGATACCATTGGGACTTTGGGGCTCGGATCCGGCGTCAGGTTCTGCGGATTCGTCTTCCGGTGAGTATTCCGGTGACCTCCTGAAGTTCTCAATCTGTTTTGTCGATTGTGCATATGAATTCAAAGAATGGGATGTGAGTTGTTGGTTTTGGGGTTTTGACAGGTTGTTGTGGTTTTCGACGTTGGCAGTTTGTTGACGTTTCCGGCATCTCGGGTTACTGTTCCGGCGAGGGTGACCAGAATCCGGCGAGCGGGCACTGTTCCGGCGAGGGCTCGGGAATTTTTCGGCGAAGGCTCGGGTTCTGACCAGCGGATAATAATTCTCGTTTTTACGAGTGTTAGACGGTGTTATCCTACTTTTGTCTCGGTTATACCATGTATTTAATTTTAAAATTTATTTTTACGAAACACTTTTATATTTATATATTTGGTGAATTTCAATTTGCAGCCTAGGTTGTTCAAATGGACTTAAAGTGATAGACTTAAGACCTAATCAAGGATAATTAAATTCACGGACACTAAGAGCGGGCTCGAAGCCCAATTTCATAATCGGTAAATATGGACTTAAGGAAGTGGGCTCGCGGCCCAAAATTTGTGATTTAGGAGTTAGCGGGCTTTAGGCCCGGGAAGTTTTAATGGACTTAAACCGATGAACCTTAGATTCCTAATCGTTGGAGATATAGATGAGAAAATATCCTTTCGGACTTAGACCCGGGAATCTTATAATCGGAAAGTTAGGGTCGGGAGATACTCGATTAGAGCATACCATTAGCATACATACATGCTTTATTCCTAAAATTGGTTTAGTGATTATGTTATGTGCCGGTAATCAGGCACGGGAGATACCTCGGGAGCTGTAGACTCGGATCGGGAAGAAGTCATAACTTGCATTTTGAGGTGACATTACAAGTCTTTTTGTATATGTTTTGTGAATGCATGTTGGTGTGGTTTGGTTGTTTACTTGCCTTGGTTGCTACATGCGATGATTGGAATTGTATACCTGATTGTTCTCACATGTCTAAATTCTACATGAAAAACTGTTATATAACATGTAATACACTTTTGTGATAATATGTGGTTATGGGCCGAAGGCCCGGATGATACAGGGACATATACACACTTCCCTGAAAGACATAATGTACTTCAAACAGAAATATAAAGGTTTAATTAAGAATAAAATACTAAATTCTACTGTGGTGTCGGTTGGTAGCCCCGAGGAGGGTTGGGTACCTCGGGCCACTTTATGCTATTTAGCATGTATCCTAGGGGATGTAGGTGCACCCCTGGAAGACTTGCACCGGTTAGGTGTGTCTGAGTGCACCCTCAGGTAGCTAGCGGCCACTTGAGATTTATCAGTGGTTTTGGCCTCAGAATCTACCCCTTCTGAGGTTCGACATTTGGGTTTCACACCCTGATCTGATCAGATGCGCTACCGAGACTTGACTCACAGTAGAGGGCCCATAATGATAAAAATATTAATTATAATAATTAAAATATCGCATTAAATCTAAATAATAAGAACAATAATACAATAAGATGCTTATGTGTTGGTATGTGATTCTGATTTGCTTGTATGCTGTACTTGTGCTCGTGAGCTACTCACCCTACGAGCATGACTTCACTTTCATGTATACTTAGACTTTTAATGTTCACTGAGTAGGCGACTCACATAATCGCTACCGTTGTTTTTCAGACTTTAGTTAGCATGCAGACTCACTTATACCTTCGACTCGGAGATCAGACGCAGTCACTTCAGCAGGTAGTTGTGCATTATCTCTCGGTGGGATCCATAGGGCCATGTACATGCTATTTTCTATCTTGAGTATTATTATTATTTTTATCTTCCGCTGCATGTGAAATAACTGATGTCATAAATATTTTATCTCTATATCGGCAGTTAGCCGGAGTTGATTTTGTGATAATATGTCGGCGAGATGCCGTGATGGCTTACTACTTGTTAAGCCGGTTGATCTCATTTACTTTTATGACATCTCGTTGTTAATACATTTTCATGGAAAATGTTTGTATGCCGAAGCATCAGTTTTTGTACCCCGGGTTTCAAGAGTATTTTGGTAACTCTTTTTCATTTAGTTATTTTATTTTTATTTTAATTGGGGTACGGGCTTCCATAGTTGGTAGCGGAGCGGGCTTCAGATCTTTGGGTTTTCAAGTGATTTTTCCCTGTGCATAAGCCTGTTTCAGATTTATAATTTCTAAAAACGTTTTTCGACTTGTTTGCATTCATATAGGCATTATTATGGATCCACCGCAAGACATGTACAATACTGAAGGATAGAGTGAATTTTAATAAGAGATGAAGATGACAATGTTTGTTACGGGGAGCATTCGTAAAAGTGGAAATTTTTGCCATAAATAAGAGGAAATGCAGATATTATTAATACTGATAATACTGATATTACAAAGGGGAAATATTGCATTGACTTTGATATTTTATATTTTATAAAAAGGGAAATACTACAACGATTTTGATATTTTATTAAAATGGAAAATACATCTAACGGTTCGGAACGACGTTGACACGGAAGCTGTTGGGATCGCTGTTGATGTTGACCGTGACTCTGTCGCTCCACGAGAGCCACATGCCGCCTCTGTCACGCTGGCCAGGAATCTCGAACTGGTTAGCTTGAGGGAAACGGAGAGGGATGAGACCGTGATCGTCCCGAGGTTGCCACTGTGTCTCCGTCAGAAGAACCATATTCGGTTTGTACTGGTTCTTCAAGTCCCTCAGCGTACGTGTGAACTCTTGAGCGCGCCTTGCAACTCCCCTGCAGTTCCACACCAGCAGCCGTACCTTTGGCCAAGTTGGAGGTAAGCGCGTCATTCTGGGTATGCTCTGAGCCGTCATCGAGAGCTGGTAGTAGGCGCCTTGGTCCACCGTCTGGCAAGTGGACTCCAGGTTGAACTCCTGAAGCCTGTCGGAGATGAAGAACATCACAGAGTTTGCCGATCTGTAGTAGGATGTCCTCAGAGTGCCGCGATCCTCCAGGTAGATCACCTCTTCCATTGGAGTGACAAAGAACCGCGATGAGTAGAGCTCGTCGACGAATACCAGTCGGGGCATCCTGCCGAGCTCGTTCGGTAGTTCTTCGGCACGTTCATTGACCATGCTGTAGGCCAGTCAGTTTCTTCTACCAAGGTTGGCACCTTCAACAAAGAAAACTGATGACGGGGCAGGCATTGTGTTCTGATATGTGGGTGTTTAGTTTTTCTTGAGTTTTGAGGTTTCGTTGTCTGGGTGTGTGGTTGCTTTAAAATGCTTTGGATAATTTACTCCTTATTCTACCGTCTTTTATAACCTTTAGAGGAGCGTGTTGATTACGTTCGAATTTTAAGTGTCTGCGTTTTGAAATTTTACCGTTGCCGCATTTATTGCTTCGTCACGCTATATGTTTGTTGTTCGGGCAATAAATGCCAGAGGTTATTTGTCCTGCTCTACCTTACAATTTTCAATTTCCCGGGCTACTCCATTTTAGTCTCCTTAAGACTTGTTCCTACATCTTTGTCACATGCACTCGTGACCGTTGTGGCTAGACCGTGTGGACCACACCACGAGTAGAGTGCGAGTGGGACAAGCTTACAGCTGTTCAGACAGCGTGGGAGATGCGAGACGAGACAGACGTTTTTGGCTCATACGGACAATTGTGGACAAGTGGGTAACGTGTCTTTCGAGGAACACAGGACGCTCCCGTGATCATCGCCTTGCCAGTTAACGGGTATCTTTTCCACGAGGCTAACAGACGTCACCGTTAACTGTGTCCGTTACGTTTTCGGGATCGAGAATGTTCACGATCGATCTAGGGCGCCGAACATGGAAACATGTTTTATTTTTAACCTTTTAATGTTTTGACTTTAATAAACGGATTTTGCTTCATTTATAATTCCTTTATGTTTGATTTCATATCTTTAATGCTGGTTTCAATCTATTTAAAATGAAATATCGTGACATAAGAGTTTGGATTTACGAAGAAAGCTTATTTTATTGATTTCGAAACTTTTACAACAAAAGGAAAAGCACTCTACGGAGTTACATGATGTTTCAGATCGGTTACAAGTTTTTGTATATTCGCGACCTGTGAAGAAAGTCCCATACAGGCCAGTTCAATTTGCATCACTGCAGTGTGGACCTTCTTCAGTGAAGTGTCCAGTTGCTTCACTATCTGCAGTGGTGTGCTGGACTCAGCTGCTGCCTTGCCTTTCCTATCTTTTGCATCCTTGTTGCCAGAAGGTCCTTCCCTGCTTACACGCTTTCTTCGCTGTCTTGGGGGAATCACCATATGCTCCTTTAGACCGATGATCTTGGTCTTGAACCGCTTCTTAGGGGGTTCCTCATCGGAGCTTGTCGGGAACGCCCTACCACCGATGTAACTGTTATCCTCTGAGTCAGAGGTAGTACGGGATCTTAGTGGTGAGTCCATAGTTGTGTGTGAGTTCTCAATTATTAGGTTCGGTTTATATAAGCGGAAGAAACACCGCTTAAGGGTATAAGCGACATCTCGCAATGAGTTCGGACACCTGGTGGAGAATACCAGAAACTTATCGTGGTAGGACCTACGGACTTGATGATTGAATTTCGAGGACGAAATTCTTTTTAAGGTGGGTAGAACTGTAACGCCCCGGTTTTCCGTTTTTGGATTTATAAAGAAAATTCCGAATTTCGGGTAAGGGAAATAAAATTAACTTATTTCCCCTTCGGATTTATTAATTTTAAGCGGTAATATGTCGCTATTGAGCTTTGTCTGACGTAAAACGAGTTTCGGGATGAAACGCGGCGTATAACGTAGTTTCGGTTTAAACTACGTCGTTTTGAGGGTTAAAAAAAAAAAATCAACCTGGCGGGTTGACCCAGCCAAACCAGACGACACGTCGTCCGGCTGGCTAGGTCAAGCCCAGCACAGGCGCGCCCTCTTCCTTCTCTTTTATTTCTTTCTTCTTTTTTCTCCTTCAATTTTTCTTTTCTCCCTGCAGTTTTTTCTCCACTCGCCGCCGCCCCAACGGCTTTGTTCCCCACTTCTCTTCTTCTTTTTTTCTTTCTTCCAATAATTCCTTCCCACTTCCTCTTACCGGCGACTGCCAACTTCCTCCTCGTCCTCCATTTTCTTCTCCTTCCCTGATTCGGCCGCCACTACTCTCTTCTCTCCTTCCCCTCACAAAACCGTCGCCGCCGCCATACATCTTCTGTTCTCCTTCCCGTGTCGCCGTTGCAGGGACACGAAGCCGCCGCCATCACCTATTACTCTTCTCTTCCCCTTCTTTCGAACCGCCGGCACCACAAGTTGAACGGCGTGGATCCAAGGTCGATTCGGTCGCGACCAACTCAAGAGGACCGAGAGCGAGGGTTGGGCTTGACTCACGTACGGCTGCAACGCCGACGAGGTAAGCCACTAGTTCTTTTCTCTTCGGTCCTTCTCCTATTTTGCTTCCTCTTAACTTGTTGATTCTGGAATTGTCTTGTTTCGGTGCGGGCGTGTGGCTCTGTGTGTTGTTTCCGGCGGTGTGGCTGTCTCTGTGTGTGGGGGTGGACGGTGATGTGTCTGGTGTGGCTGTAGTCGGGTGGGGTGTTAACCGAGGGTGTGTGTTGTGTTTGAGGTGTTCGTGTCCGGAGGTTTTTGTGGCGGGTCCGATGAAGGATGGCTGGATTTGAGTGCTGGCCGGCGCGGGTTTGAAGGCTGCTGCTGTGGGGCTGATCCGGCCGTGTGTGTGTGCGTGTTCGGTCGATACCATTGGGACTTTGGGGCTCGGATCCGGCGTCAGGTTCTGCGGATTCGTCTTCCGGTGAGTATTCCGGTGACCTCCTGTAGTTCTCAATCTGTTTTGTCGATTGTGCATATGAATTCAAAGAATGGGATGTGAGTTGTTGGTTTTGGGGTTTTGACAGGTTGTTGTGGTTTTCGACGTTGGCAGTTTGTTGACGTTTCCGGCATCTCGGGTTACTGTTCCGGCGAGGGTGACCAGAATCCGGCGAGCGGGCACTGTTCCGGCGAGGGCTCGGGAATTTTTCGGCGAAGGCTCGGGTTCTGACCAGCGGATAATAATTCTCGTTTTTACGAGTGTTAGACGGTGTTATCCTACTTTTGTCTCGGTTATACCATGTATTTAATTTTAAAATTTATTTTTACGAAACACTTTTATATTTATATATTTGGTGAATTTCAATTTGCAGCCTAGGTTGTTCAAATGGACTTAAAGTGATAGACTTAAGACCTAATCAAGGATAATTAAATTCACGGACACTAAGAGCGGGCTCGAAGCCCAATTTCATAATCGGTAAATATGGACTTAAGGAAGTGGGCTCGCGGCCCAAAATTTGTGATTTAGGAGTTAGCGGGCTTTAGGCCCGGGAAGTTTTAATGGACTTAAACCGATGAACCTTAGATTCCTAATCGTTGGAGATATAGATGAGAAAATATCCTTTCGGACTTAGACCCGGGAATCTTATAATCGGAAAGTTAGGGTCGGGAGATACTCGATTAGAGCATACCATTAGCATACATACATGCTTTATTCCTAAAATTGGTTTAGTGATTATGTTATGTGCCGGTAATCAGGCACGGGAGATACCTCGGGAGCTGTAGACTCGGATCGGGAAGAAGTCATAACTTGCATTTTGAGGTGACATTACAAGTCTTTTTGTATATGTTTTGTGAATGCATGTTGGTGTGGTTTGGTTGTTTACTTGCCTTGGTTGCTACATGCGATGATTGGAATTGTATACCTGATTGTTCTCACATGTCTAAATTCTACATGAAAAACTGTTATATAACATGTAATACACTTTTGTGATAATATGTGGTTATGGGCCGAAGGCCCGGATGATACAGGGACATATACACACTTCCCTGAAAGACATAATGTACTTCAAACAGAAATATAAAGGTTTAATTAAGAATAAAATACTAAATTCTACTGTGGTGTCGGTTGGTAGCCCCGAGGAGGGTTGGGTACCTCGGGCCACTTTATGCTATTTAGCATGTATCCTAGGGGATGTAGGTGCACCCCTGGAAGACTTGCACCGGTTAGGTGTGTCTGAGTGCACCCTCAGGTAGCTAGCGGCCACTTGAGATTTATCAGTGGTTTTGGCCTCAGAATCTACCCCTTCTGAGGTTCGACATTTGGGTTTCACACCCTGATCTGATCAGATGCGCTACCGAGACTTGACTCACAGTAGAGGGCCCATAATGATAAAAATAATAATAATAATAATTAAAATATCGCATTAAATCTAAATAATAAGAACAATAATACAATAAGATGCTTATGTGTTGGTATGTGATTCTGATTTGCTTGTATGCTGTACTTGTGCTCGTGAGCTACTCACCCTACGAGCATGACTTCACTTTCATGTATACTTAGACTTTTAATGTTCACTGAGTAGGCGACTCACATAATCGCCACCGTTGTTTTTCAGACTTTAGTTAGCGTGCAGACTCACTTATACCTTCGACTCGGAGATCAGACGCAGTCACTTCAGCAGGTAGTTGTGCATTATCTCTCGGTGGGATCCATAGGGCCATGTACATGCTATTTTCTATCTTGAGTATTATTATTATTTTTATCTTCCGCTGCATGTGAAATAACTCGAGATGTCATAAATATTTTATCTCTATATCGGCAGTTAGCCGGAGTTGATTTTGTGATAATATGTCGGCGAGATGCCGTGATGGCTTACTACTTGTTAAGCCGGTTGATCTCATTTACTTTTATGACATCTCGTTGTTAATACATTTTCATGGAAAATGTTTGTATGCCGAAGCATCAGTTTTTGTACCCCGGATTTCAAGAGTATTTTGGTAACTCTTTTTCATTTAGTTATTTTATTTTTATTTTAATTGGGGTACGGGCTTCCACAACCATCATTACTTAATACCTGATCACATACTGTGACTTGATTTTTTTTTTTACAAAAAAAAACATGCAATAAAAAAAATTTCACATAATTGTTCCTTCTCAAATTAAGGAAACAAAACCCCCCAAATTTTTAAAAATTCAAGCTCACACCTCAAAAATATATAACTTAAATTTTCACAATAAATCTCACTAAGAGATGATAAACTCATATATAAAATATATCCATGAGCACTTTTGATGGATAAACCCCATGACAAATTAAATGAGAATAATTTCACATAAAATTATTCAATAAATGTTTATCATATCACAAATTCATAAATTTACGAAACCAAAAATATATAAGTGAAAATTGATCACAAAATCTTTTAATAAGCATATTAATTTTTGCTTATTATTCCAACTAGACATTAATCTCAATTTTAATGATCACAACACAAATATCATCTCCCGCCCCGACCCGTATTTACCGTACACAGTAAACACGTGCCGGAACTGTGACGTCCCAACCAAAACAAGCCCAGCATACAGTGTGTACATCAGAAACTCGGGCCCAACAGCCCAAAATAGGAAACATCATAAATAACAAAACCGGCCCAATGGCCCAATAATATCAATAAAATGCACAGTGAAAGACTTAATAACTCACAAAACACTGTATGCGACACTGATGCAAACTATGGATCTGAGCCCTGTCCAAGGGATAACGCCGCAGCCTGTCTGGAATGCACCAAACCTGTACCCAAAATAACTCATCCTACGGGATGAAAGCCCGCAGGTGAGGGGTGAGTCCGAAGTGCTCACCGACGAAGGAAAGACAATCAATATGCACACTAAAATTACTCAAGTCGAAAACAAGGATAAACCACCGAAATAAAACAAATCAAAAGAACCAAATAAAATCCAATTTCCAATTTTATCTTTTCCGGGCCCCGTCACGCATAAGCTAGAGGTCAGACCTGGTTATCAACATATTCCCGGTGCCAGACCAAATCCAGAGAACCCAGGGATCGACATGCCAAAAATACGAACCCAGGGATAGACATCCCATAAATAATCACGGGATAGACATCCCAAGCATAGACATGCTTATCACAAGTAACCCAGGTCATGGCCACCACAAAATAGTCTGAAAACATCGAGTCGTACCACTACTTACCACGTGACAATTATATTACCGTCCAAAATCAAATCACAGGGATCGACATCCCTAACCAAAATACCGGGATAGACATCCCTATCCAAAATCAAAGATCGACATCCTTATCTCAAATTATTATTAATTCCATTATACTTTAAACCAAAAAGACGCAAGGATAAACATCCAAAAACCAACATGGGATAAACATCCCGACCACAATCAAGACAAAGGGATAAACATCCCGAAACATACCACAACAAATACAACATCCAGCAATGCAATAATCATCAAAACATAATAACCGAGTAATACAAGCACATATTGAAGGAAATCCAACCTCACCTTGGCCGATTACTCAACTCCGGAAACAATGACCGGTCCGACGCCGGTTCCTCGGGAAACTGCCCGATATCCGAACCTATACCACAAAAAAATATACACTCACATAAATGCACATAATCGGTATACTATGATGCCAATACTGTGAAATAATCCCATCCCGGTTCATATCTTTTATTATCCTCCTTTACCGAAAATATTATACCGTACGTATATCCGAATATAATTTCGGTACCATACTTTAATTAAAAATCTTTTAAGAATATTTTCATAAATTAATCATAATTTTCCAAAATTATAATCTCCATAATTTTTCCAGAAAAATAATAACCTATTTATAATTTTTAGAAAATACTTATATAGTATTTATCTTTTTCTCAATATATAATAATATTTTCCAACACAAAATTATAATTACCCTTAATTTTCAAAGTACATATATATATGTAACAGCCCAGGTAAAAATTTCATTTTTACCGGGACTGTTTAAGTTAATTTACAGAAATTTACCATTGATTTTTAATCTTGGGTAATTAAATTGTGGTAAATCGAGCTTTGAATTTTGAAACCGAGCATAGTCCCACGCTCGGGATTTTTCTGCGGATTTTACGGACCGAAGTTGGGATTTTTCTGGGTCCGGGAATCTTCGGAAAAGCCGGGTTTATTCTCGAATTGTCGGACCAGGAATAAGATAAGTGGGTATACCGGATATTTTCAGGTCCAGGTGGGTCACACTTCACATGCAGCATAGTAACTGCATAATTGAAGTTCAATTATTCAGCCGCCAACTCCTATTAAACCTGTGACTTATCAATAATTTTGTTGTCTATATAACTACTTTTCTTCTGCCATCAAGCACACCACCATCACCTCTTCAACTTCAGCCTTCCAGTACCTGCAAAATTCAAACAAAACCATCTGCAAAAGTAGAAGAAAAGAAAGAAAGGAAAAAGAAAAGAAAAACAAACACACCACACCTTCCCCACCACCCAACGACGCCGTCCACACCATCCCCTTCCCCATTTTCTTTTTCTTTTCTCTTCTTCCACTACGCCGGCCGACCACCACCCACGCCACCGAGACCACCTCATCGCCGTCGCCACTCGCTTCTCCCTCTCCTTCCCTCACTGCAACTGCCGCCGACGAGGAGCACCGCCCCTGCCTTTCGTCGCCGACACGACCCGCGGGACGGATCCGACACAACGCTGCAGCCGCGCCCCACCTCGACACCACCGGCCGCCGCCTTGCTTCCAGCCGGCCTCGTCCCCGCGTCACTCTGCTCGCCTTGTCCGCCGCCGTGTCACGCCTCGCGTGCCGCCGTCAAGCTCAAGGTGAGCCATGGATGTGCAGACCCGGATGAGGGTCACGGGTCGGATGGATTATGGGTTGGGTCGGGCTGACCCATGTGTCCCTGGGCTGCGTCACTTTGGAGGTTGGGTTGGGCTTCTATCCGGGCTAGGCAGACCAGCTGGGCCTCTCACCTTGGTCTTGGTATAAGCCTGGACTTGAAGGTTTGGGCTGTAAGGTCTGGCCTAGTCTGGGAAAATATTAAAAAAAAAAGAAAAAAGAGAAAAAAATCTGAAAAATATATAATGGAAGGGAAATTTATTTAGGAAAATATTATATGGTATATATGTCCTATGGAAGGAAAATAATGACTTGAAGAAATAATATTTTGGAAAGTACATACTTAAGAAATAATTATGGGAAGGGTATTTTCAAAGTATTATACCGGTATAGTATCCGGGTATAGGTATAAGTGTAGAATGGTATTTGGGGCACTTGAAAAATAAATGGTGAATGATGATAATAATGGAAAATTAATCCGGGAGAGTAACCGAGCCGAGTTTATATTTAATTTACGGTATACAGTATTAGCATGGCATTCGCATACCATCTTATGTGCGCATATTATTTAATTGATATAGGAGTTGATAACGAACAATTTGCTGAGGAACCAGACTTGGAACTTGCCGGACAATTCCATAATTGAATATCGGCTAAGGTAAGGATGGATAACCCTTGTTATGTTGTCTGTAATACTTTGTGTGCTTTGTTGTTCGATTGAACTGCTGAATTGTTGATTTTTGGCTGAATATCTGCGGTGGATATTATTGTTGCTTTTGGACTGTGTTATTGATTCTGTGGATATTATGCTGAGATTGATGTTGAACTATTGACTGTGGAAATTGTGAAAAAGAATTTGGAGTTGAAATTGGAATTGATTTGAGATGTTGGTATAATTGTCATGTGGAAGTAGTGGTACGACCCGATGGTTTGAAAATTAATTTTGGGATGCTATGGTCGGTTACTTGGTTTGATTGGCCCGTCATGCCTGAGGTTGGGGTATACCAAATACCCAGTGGCTCGGATATGCCGAATATCCGCAGTGGCTCGGATATGCCGAATATCCGCAGTGGCTCAGATATGCCGAATATCTGGTTGGCATGACGTCGCCTGAGGTTGGGGTATACCAAATACCCAGTGGCTCGGATATGCCGAATATCCGCAGTGGCTCAGATATGCCGAATATCTGGTTGGCATGTTGTTGCCTGAGGTTGGGGTATTCCGAATACCCAGTGGTTTGGATATACCAAATATCCGGGTTTGAGATGTGGATTGGTTTTTGACCTAGCATCCGGAATTAAATGATAACCAGGTACGACCCTAGCTTGTCCAGTGACGGGGGCCCGGAAGATAAAACTGGTAATAATAATTAAGCATTCTTTTGCCTTGACTCCGTTGTTGAGATGTTGTTGCTTGTCTGTGATTGTTTTTAAGTATTACGGTTGCCTGTATATCACTGTTTATCCTTCGTCGGTGAGCACTTCGGACTCACCCCTCGCCTGCGGGGTTTCATCCCGTAGGTTAAGTTGTTTCCGTAGTTCAGGTACGACGTTCGATGGCTGCTGCTTTCTTCTCCACCTGACTTCGGATCCATACCACCGTTGCATGTGCATAAGTCTTCCGCTGCTATTCTATTGCTTATGATGCTGTACTATATTTCCGCTGCTGTGTGATATATATTGTTGTACTGTTGATTTCCTGTGATATGTATATTCCTGATACTATCTGCTGCTGCTGAGAGCACTGTGTTTGGGTTGAATAATGGTCCCCGAGTGTGGGTGACAGTTGTATAGATAGTTGCTATTGCATAATATTTGCACATTGTACTGTCTGTTCTATCATTATGAATAGTTTCGGCACGTGTTTACTGTGTTACGGTAAATACGGGTCGGGGCGCTTCAGTTTGGTAGCGGAGCGGGCAATAGGTCCTTGGGTGTTGCTGTGATTATTTGTGCATAGTCTGTCATGAGTTAGTATAATATGCATGCATATACATTCTCATATAGGGTAAGACGAATGGATCCGGTTGGAGGGAATCAGCATGCTGAAAGTCACCTAGATGCCGAGGTTATAGCAGGTACCTTACAGTTTTTGGTAGTACTGCTTATACTTTGATAGACCCTGGTGCCACGCATTCATTTATTGCGCAAAGTTTTGCAATACTACATAACTGTATGGGTGAGAGTTTAGTTTGTCCAATAAGGGTTATGTTACCTGCGGGTATAGTGGTCAGATTAACCCATGTGTGCAGAGACGTTTCGCTTTCATATGATCGCGAAATTTTTCTTGCACGGTTGATCGTGATGAACATGGGAGGTTTTGATATCATATTGGGGATGGATTGGTTGTCCAAGTACAGTGCTATGGTGAACTGTCGGACCAAGGAAGTGTTGTTGACTTCCGAGGGCGGACATAAGATTTTGTTGACAGGTATTGGGAGAACTGCTACCACATGTAGTATCTTTGCTAATCAGGATGTTGGGATACAGCCATTGGGTCCAGATGCTTTATTGACCCATGCCAAGGGTGAAGAAGTTCAGACTCCGGATTTGGGAGACATCATGGTTGTGAGGGAGTTTCCAGATGTGTTTCCAGAAGATTTGCCAGGATTGCCACCTGACAGAGAAGTTGAGTACACCATCGATTTGATGCCAAGAGTGACACCTGTCTCGATGGCACCAACAGAACTCCAGTAGTTGAAGAAACAGTTGGATGAGCTGTTAGAGAAAGGTTTCATCAGACCTAGTATTTCACCTTGGGGATCACCAGTCCTCTTTGTGAAGAAGAAGGATGGTAGTTTACGCATGTGTGTGGATTACCGTCAGTTGAACAAGGTGACAGTGAAGAATAAGTATCCGCTTCCCAGGATTGATGATCTTTTTGATCAGTTACAGGGAGCTACTGTATTTTCTAAGATTGATCTTCGATCTGGTTACCATCAGGTCAAGATTGCAGAGAAGGACATACCGAAGACAGCTTTCCGCACTCGGTATGGTCACTTTGAGTTCACAGTGGTTCTTTTTGGTTTGACCAATGCACCTGCAGTTTTCATGTGCTTGATGCACTTGGTCTTGAACGAGTTCTTGGATAAGTTTGTGGTAGTCTTCATCGATGACATCTTGATCTACTCCAAGAACCGGGAAGAACATGAAGAGCACCTGAGGGTAGTGCTTCAGAGGTTGCGAGAGAAGGAGTTGTATGCCAAGTTTAGCAAGTGTGAGTTCTGGCTTGAAGAGGTCGCATTCCTTGGACATGTTGTATCAGGAGATGGGATTAAGGTTGATCCTGCTAAAGTAAAAGCCGTTCTGGAGTGGGAGCCGCCTAAGACGGTACCAGAAGTCAGGAGTTTTCTTGGCCTTGCAGGATATTACCGGAGGTTCATCGAGGGTTTTTCCTTGATAGCCAATCCCATGACCAAGCTATTGAGGAAAGATCAAGCCTTTGTATGGAGTGACGCCTGCCAGAAGAGTTTTGATGAATTTAAGAAGAAGCTGACAACAGCACCAGTCTTGACAGTGCCTAAGCCAGGAGTGGAGTATGTGCTGTTCTGCGATGCTTCAGGTCTTGGTTTGGGAGCTGTTCTGATGCAAGAAGGCCGAGTGATAGCCTATGCTTCGAGACAGTTGAGGCCACACGAGAAGAATTATCCGACACATGATTTAGAGATAGCCGCAGTGATCCTTGCTTTGAAGATCTGGCGACATTATCTGTTTGGAGAGAGATGCCGGATTTTCACGGATCACAAGAGTCTCAAGTACATCATGACTCAGAAGGAGCTTAACCTTCGACAAAGACGTTGGGTTGAGTTGCTAAATGATTATGATTGTACTATTGAGTATCACCCTGGAAAAGCTAATGTTGTAGCAGATGCTTTGAGTCGGAGACAGCCAGAAGATGCTTCCACGACTTACTCGATGTTCTCACTCATTGAGTTAAGGAAGAAGGGAGTTGATTTGTCAATCGATGAGACAGGAGCTTTGTTGACACATATTGAAGTCAAGTCTAACCTGAGAGGCTGGATTGTGGAGTTACAAGATGGAGATCCCGACCTGATCAAGCTGAAGGAAGCAGTCCGTAGTGGAAAGGAAGATAAGTTCCACATAGCGGAGGATAGTGCACTGATGCTGGGAAAGCGCCTATGTGTACCCAGTGTTGGTGACCTGCGCAGTCAGATTCTAGAAGAAGGACATATGACACCGTATGCTATGCACCCCGGGAGCACCTAGATGTACCAGAATTTGAGGAGTCATTTTTGGTGGCCACGCATGAAGAAGGAGGTAGCCGAGTATGTGGCTAAGTGTATCACTTGCCAGCAAGTGAAAGCTGAACATCAGTCTCCAGCGGGGAAAATGATATCTTTGTCAGTGCCAGAGTGGAAGTGGGAGATGATTACCATGGATTTTGTGGTCGGATTACCGGTGACCCGGAGACAGCATGATGCCATCTGGGTTATCGTTGATCGACTTACAAAATCAGCCCATTTTCTTCCCATTCGACAGACAGACACCTTGGATAAGTTGGCGAAGCAATATGTTGCAGAGATTGTGAGACTACATGGGATTCCTAAGTCCATAGTCTCAGACAGAGACCCGAGATTTACATCGCGGTTTTGGAAGAGTCTGCAAACAGCTTTGGGCACGAAGCTGAGTTTTAGTACTGCATTCCATCCTCAGACCGATGGACAGTCGGAGAGGACTATTCAGACACTGGAAGATATGCTAAGGGCTTGTGCTCTTAACTTCAGTGGGAGTTGGGATCAGTATCTACCTTTAGCGGAGTTTGCCTATAACAACAGTTATCATTCCAGTATTGGCATGCCTCCGTTTGAAGCTCTCTACTGAAGGAAGTGCCGAAGTCCAGTTTGTTGGGATGAAGAAGGTCTTCGTTTGATCGTTGGTCCAGATTTGGTTAAGCAGACTGTTGACAAGATTCAGACAGTTAAGCAGAGTATGAAGGCAGCACAGGACAGACAGAAGAGCTATGCTGATAAGCATCGTCGTGAGATGGAGTACCAAGTGGGAGAACGAGTTTTCCTCCGAGTTGCACCATGGAAAGGTGTAATCAGATTCGGGAAAAGAGGGAAGTTGAGTCCCAGGTACATTGGACCGTATGAGATTGTGGAAAGGGTTGGACCCCTGGCGTACAGATTATCTTTGCCAGAGGAGTTGTCACGGAATCATGACGTATTCCATGTTTCCATGTTGAGGAGGTACAGATCAGATCCGAGCCATATGGTTACTACAGCAGATGTTGAGGTCGCAGAGGATCTTACATATACAGAGATGTCGGAGCAGATTCTTGCCCGGGAAGTCAGACAATTGAGGAATAGAATTATTCCGATGGTAAAGGTTAAGTAGAGCAAGCACTCTGCGAATGAGTCCACGTGGGAAGTTGAGGAGCATATGCGTTCCCAGTATCCGCACTTGTTCACAGCTTCGGAGTGAATTTTGGGGACGAAATTCTTTTAAGGAGGGTAGGCTGTAACAGCCCAGGTAAAAATTTCTTTTAAGGACTATTTAAGTTAATTTACAGAAATTTACCATTGATTTTTAATCTTGGGTAATTAAATTGTGGTAAATCGAGCTTTGAATTTTGAAACCGAGCATAGTCCCACGCTCGGGATTTTTCTGTGGATTTTACGGACCGAAGTTGGGATTTTTCTGGGTCTGGGAATCTTCGGAAAAGCCGGGTTTATTCTCGAATTATCGGACCAGGAATAAGATAAGTGGGTATACCGGATATTTTCAGGTCCAGGTGGGTCACACTTCACATGCAGCATAGTAACTGCATAATTGAAGTTCAATTATTCAGCCGCCAACTCCTATTAAACCTGTGACTTATCAATAATTTTGTTGTCTATATAACTACTTTTCTTCTGCCATCAAGCACACCACCATCACCTCTTCAACTTCAGCCTTCCAGTACCTGCAAAATTCAAACAAAACCATCTGCAAAAGTAGAAGAAAAGAAAGAAAGGAAAAAGAAAAAAAAAACAAACACACCACACCTTCCCCACCACCCAACGACGCCGTCTACACCATCCCCTTCCCCATTTTCTTTTTCTTTTCTCTTCTTCCACCACGCCGGCCGACCACCACCCACGCCACCGAGACCACCTCATCGCCGTCGCCACTCGCTTCTCCCTCTCCTTCCCTCACTGCAACTGCCGCCGACGAGGAGCACCGCCCCTGCCTTTCGTCGCCGACACGACCCGCGGGACGGATCCGACACAACGCTGCAGCCGCGCCCCACCTCGACACCACCAGCCGCCGCCTTGCTTCCAGCCGGCCTCGTCCCCCCGTCACTCTGCTCACCTTGTCCGCCGCCGTGTCGCGCCTCGCGTGCCGCCGTCAAGCTCAAGGTGAGCCATGAATGTGCAGACCCGGATGAGGGTCCCTCATCCGGGTCACGGGTCGGATGGATTATGGGTTGGGTCGGGCTGACCCATGTGTCCCTGGGCTGCGTCACTTTGGAGGTTGGGTTGGGCTTCTATCCGGGCTAGGCAGACCAGCTGGGCCTCTCACCTTGGTCTGGGTATAAGCCTGGACTTGAAGGTTTGGGCTGTAAGGTCTGGCCCAGTCCGGGAAAATATTAAAAAAAAAGAAAAAAGAGAAAAAAATCTGAAAAATATATAATGGAAGGGAAATTTATTTAGGAAAATATTATATGGTATACATGTCCTATGGAAGGAAAATAATGACTTGAAGAAATAATATTTTGGAAAGTACATACTTAAGAAATAATTGTGGGAAGGGTATTTTCAAAGTATTATACCGGTATAGTATCCGGGTATAGGTATAAGTGTAGAATGGTATTTGGGGCACTTGAAAAATAAATGGTGAATGATGATAATAATGGAAAATTAATCCAGGAGAGTAACCGAGCCGAGTTTATATTTAATTTACGGTATACAGTATTAGCATGGCATTTGCATACCATCTTATGTGTGCATATTATTTGATTGATATAGGAGTTGATAACGAACAATTTGCTGAGGAACCGGACTTGGAACTTGCCGGACAATTCCATAATTGAATATCGGCTAAGGTGAGGATGGATAACCCTTGTTATGTTGCCTGTAATACTTTGTGTGCTTTGTTGTTCGATTGAACTGCTGAATTGTTGATTGTTGGCTGAATATCTGAGGTGGATATTATTGTTGCTTTTGGACTGTGTTATTGATTCTGTGGATATTATGCTGAGATTGATGTTGAACTATTGACTGTGGGAATTGAGAAAAAGAATTTGGAGTTGAAATTGGAATTGATTTGAGATGTTGGTATAATTGTCATGTGGAAGTAGTGGTACGACCCGATGGTTTGAAAATTAATTTTGGGATGCTATGGTCGGTTACTTGGTTTGATTGGCCCGTCATGCCTGAGGTTGGGATATACCAAATAGCCAGTGGCTCGGATATGCCGAATATCCGCAGTGGCTCGGATATGCCGAATATCCGCAGTGGCTCAGATATGCCGAATATCTGGTTGGCATGTTGTTGCCTGAGGTTGGGGTATACCAAATACCCAGTGGTTTGGATATACCAAATATCTGGGTTTGAGATGTGGATTGGTTTTTGACCTAGCATCCGGAATTAAATGATAACCAGGTACGACCCTAGCTTGTCCAGTGATGGGGGCCCGGAAGATAAAACTGGTAATAATAATTAAGCATTCTTTTGGCCTTGACTCCGTTGTTGAGATGTTGTTGCTTGTCTGTGATTGCTTTTAAGTATTACGGTTGCCTGCATATCACTGTTTATCCTTCGTCGGTGAGCACTTCGGACTCACCCCTCGCCTGCGGGGTTTCATCCCGTAGGTTAAGTTGTTTCCGTAGTTCAGGTACGACGTTCGATGGCTGCTGCTTTCTTCTCCACCTGACTCCGGATCCATACCACCGTTGCATGTGCATAAGTCTTCCGCTGCTATTCTATTTCTTGTGATGCTGTACTACATTTCCGCTGCTGTGTGATATATATTGCTGTACTGCTGATTTCCTGTGATATGTATATTACTGATACTATCTGCTGCTGCTGAGAGCACTGTGTTTGGGTTGAATAATGCTCCCCGAGTGTGGGTGACAGTTGTATAGATAGTTGCTATTGCATAATATTTGCACGTTGTACTGTCTGTTCTATCATTATGAATAGTTTCGGCACGTGTTTACTGTGTTATGGTAAATACGGGTCGGGGCGCTTCAATATATATATATATTCCTCAACCATAATTTTGTAGAGAAAGTAATACATATATTAAATTTCCAGAATTTATTTTCATGGTACATATACATTTTTTTCTAATTAATAATAGTTTTCCAAAATAAAACTTAATTATTTATCAAAGTATATATATTTATATTTTTCTCAAAATACCAGAATTAAATTGACCATAATTTTTTCAAAGTAAATATATAATTTTTTCCAAAATTATATACCAGAAAATATATATATATATACTGTTTTTTTTAAATTAAAAAAATAAATCGGACTGGGCTGAACAGGACCAAGCCCAGACCAAGGCAGCAGGCTCGCCAAGGTTCGGCCCAGCACCTGCCCATAGCCCAGCCCATGCGAACAAACCCAACCCAGAATAGGCGACCCGACCAGAAGATACGGGTCGGACGCGGGTCTGCTCACCTTTCTGCAGCGGCGGCGACGACGACGAGGCGGGGCGGCGACGAGCAGGACGGCCACGGCTTGGCGAGACAAGGGCGACGTCGCGGTATTGGCGGCTGCAGGTGGCGGTGCGAGGCGCGGCGGCAGCAAGGTAGGGAGGCGGATCCACGGGTCGGCCGTCGAGTCAACGCCTCTAGCGGGTGCGTCCGACGGTGGAAAGCGACGGGGAAGGCGGCGTCGAGGTCTCGTCGGCTCGGGCGTCCTGCTGGTGGTGGCGGTGAGGCGAGAAACGGCACCGATCGCTCCGGCGTGAACAATAATGGGTCGGGGTAAGGTGGTGACACTGTTCACTATATATTTTTTTCCTTTTCCTTCTTTTCTTCGATTTTCTTCTTTTGTTTTTCTGATTTTTCTATTTTTTTCTTTCTCTTTTTTTTTTCTATTTTTATTTTTCTGATTGGTTCTTCTCTTTTTTTTTTCATTCCTCTTCTTTTTTTTTCTTCTCCCGATTTTTCTCTTTTTTTTTCTTTTCCTCTCTTTTTCTTTTTCCTCTCCTTTTCTCTCTTTTTTTCTTTTTCTTCTCCTCTTCCTCTCTTCCTCTCCTTCTCCTGCTTCCATTTTATAACGGTGAATTTACTATGCATCTTGTGATTCCTTAATAATGCAGTTTGTCTGCATTATTAAGCAAGTCCGGTCCGGACCAGAAAATAACTGATACCCCTTAGTTATTTTCCGGTGTGATTTTTCCGAAAATCCCGGGACCCGAAAAATACCAACTTAGGCCCGAAAAATCCACAGAAAAATCATGAGTGCGGGAAAACCCTCGGTTTCGAAAAACGACACCCGATTTACCTTGAATTAATTACCCAAGATTAATTCAACAGTAAATCACGGTAAAAAGACTTTTACAGTCCGGTAAAACTCTAAAATTTTTACCCGGGCTGTTACATTAGTATTCACCTAAGGTTTGCAAATAAATTTTTTTATCAAAAAACATACCTCTCACTAGGCTAAATTTCCTTCTCTCCTTTTTTCTCATCTGCAACCTTGATTTCCTCTTTGCACCTCTTAGTTCCCCTTCCACCAATAGCTTTGTCAAAGCATAAACAAAAATTGTAAGTACAATTTAACATAAGAGAAAACTAAAAGAAAATAAAATATAAAATGATATTCCTTTAAATTGTTGGAAAAATTGGGAACAAGACACATAACCTGAAGCGTGCTAGGCACTGTCCTAAAAGAATATTTTTCCTACTGCAAAGTTCCCCCAGGATACAACAGGTTCTTCTACCATAAATAGCAGGATACCAGAAACTGCCAAGAAAATATTTATTAAGAACCCAACAAGGAGAACAAAGGAGAGGGAAATTTTATGAGGGGTAGAAGAAATAAGAACTGAAAGGATTCTTGTTCTTTGTTTTCTGTCCAATGATTAGATTGGGAAGGATATTTATAGGTAAATGGAATGGGAGAGGGTTAACGTTAACAATAAAATGTAACAGTCAACTTGCACATAACTCTCCTAAACATTAGGTGAAACGCCCCGACCCGTATTTACCACACACAGTAAACACGTGCCGGAACTGTAACGACCCAACCAAACAAAGCCCAGCACACAGTGTATACAACAGAAAACTGGCTCAACAGCCCAAAATATAAACAACAGAAATCTGGCCCTTCGGCCCAACATCAAAACATATCACTCGAACACGGGATCATCAATAATAACACAACCGGCCCAATGGCCCAACATCAACAATAAACAGCACAGCGGAAGACTTAATAACTCACAAAGACACTGTATGCGACACTGATGCAAACTATGGATCCAAGTCCTGTCCATGGGATAACGCCGCAGCCTGTCTGGAATGCAACAAACCTGAATCCACAAATAACTCAACCTACGGGATGAAAGCCCGCAGGTGAGGGGTGAGTCCGAAGTGCCCACCGGGTAAAACCCATAAGCAAATATACATATACAAACAACCGTTAATTTCCAAGTCACATCATCAACAATTAACTAAGGTTCTCACGAACCTTAAATACACACTTGTGATTTTAGACACGCTATTCTAATTTTTATTATTAGGGCCCCTATCACAAGTTAAATGATGGTCGTCGCCTGGTAGTCAAGCTAGCTAGCTCGTGGACCCCGCCCTGGTACCTCCACGTATAACTGGCACAGACAGGGAGCAGACCCCAAGCACACTCTCCCCCAGCGCCTAAAAATAATAATTGGTACAGACAGGGAGCAGACCCCAAGGACACTCTCCCCCAGCACCATAAAAATAAGACTACCATCTGGCTGTTCCAACATTTAACTATGACTTACTAGATGTCTAAGTGTTTACATTTTATTAATTTTACTATTTTAGTCTTGATACCACAAAACTGTTAACCAACCATCAACTCATTATCCCGAGCAGGCTCGCAGCCTCTCCGCTCGTCCGGATAATAATCAATACCACTTAACCATCAGATTCCACATAATATTATTCCGGTACTCAAATCATGTCAATCTCACAGACAACAACAACAACGGTAAATTTAACAATCAATACTTATCACAACAACCAATACCAGCAACATCACACACAGTGAACAGACAGCAACTTGATATCACGGGCAGTATATAAATATTTACTTAACCTCACCTTGGCCTGTTACTTAACTCTGGAAGCATCAATCGGTCCAAAGCCGGTTCCACCGGAACTGCTCGATATCGACTCCTATATAACAAATAATAAATTAACACATAAGATGTACATAATAGGTATGCTATGATGCCAATACTGCGAAATAAACCCATCCCGGTTACATATCTTTTATTATCATCTTTTACCAAAAATATTATACCGTACGTATACTCGAATATTACTTCGGTATTTAATACTTTAATTAAATCTCTTTCCAAAATATTTTTACGAGGATATTTATCATTTTCTAAAAATATAATTATCATAAAATAATTTTTCTAAGAAGATATGTATATATATATATTCTAAATTATTACATAAGATATTTATACTTTTCCAAAATATTCTTATAGAAATCATTTATCTTGACGTACATTCTTTTTCCAATATATAAATATATACCATGTTCATTCCCAATTTATTTCACCATATACCATATTATTATTTCCCAGAAAAATATATAATCATACAATTTATAAACATATTCCCAGAAAATATAATTATATAATTATATATATATATATATATACATTTATGTATCTTTTTTTCAATCACCAAAATCCATACTAACAGATTTTCTCAAAAATAATTACCATATTTAATTAATTTTTTTCAGAATATAAACTTGATTTTATTTAATTATCTTTTTTTATTTTATTTTTATTATTTTTTTTAGTTGTTACGGACTGGGCCCAACAGTACAAGCCCAGCCTATTGCACAGGCCAAACCCAGACCCAGGTAGGAGCCCAGGCGCAGGCCCGCGTAATAGGCCCAGCTGCCTATCCCAGCCCGAAGCCAAACCCATAACACCCAAAACCCTCAAACCCAACTATCAACACGCGGGTCGACCCGACCCACCCATCATCAACGGGTCATCATCCTCCTCTCCTCAAGCACGGCTGCGCAGATCGGGGCTGCTGACAGGCGGCGACACGCGAGGCAGAGGACGGCGAGGCGCTGGCGATGAAGCACTGATCGTGGGGCTTGGGTTTTGTGGTCGCCGGTGGCTGAAGCGACGAGGATGAGGGTGGCGGCGGCTAGGTGCAGCAGCAGTCGTCCATCGGCAGACGAACTCGTCATCGGCGTTGCGTTGCGGAAGGGGAGGCGAGCGCTGCGGTCGGTGGATTTGCAGAAGAAGGTCGACGCGAAGAGGAGGCACGAGCAAGGCGGCAGCGATGCGTCCTCGGCGGCGGCTGCTACTCGTGCAGGAGGAGGGCGGCGAGGAGGAGAAAAGAAAGAAGGAGGGCGGCTGGGGGTTGGTGCAGGCGGTCGGTGGCGGCGTCGTCTTGTGGTTGCAGCGGCGGTAAGGAGGGGGAAGAGAGGAGAGGAGAAAACGGTGGCTGGTGGTGGTCACGGGTTTGGTGATGGCCGGCGATGGTGTGTGTTGTTTTTGTTTTTTTTTTTAATATTTTTCTTCTTTTGCAGGTTTATGTTTGCAGAGGAAAAGAAGAGAAATGGTGATGCTCGGTGTGTGTGTGCAGGGGAAAAGCAGGGAGAAGGTGAAGTTAGCAGAGAAGGCACGGGAAAGAGAAAAAGAAATCACAGGCTACACAGGGATGTCACGGGCAGCACAGGTAAGAGGCGGCTGCGTGACTCAATCACGCAGTCGTGTCCGGACCGGACCAGAAAATAACTGATACCCTCCTTCGTTATTTTTCGGTATGATTTTTCTGAGGTTTTCGGGACCCGAAAAATACCGACTTAGGCCCGAAAAATCCACGGAAAAATCTCGAGCGCGGGAGAAGCCTCGGTTAGAAAAACGACGCTCGATTTACCTTGAATTAATTACCCAAGATTAATTCATTCGATAAATCACTGTATAATGACTTTTACAGTCCCGGTAAAAATCTAAATTTTTACCTGGGCTGTTACAATAGGTAACAACATTTGACTATGTTTTTTAAAGATTTTTCTCCAACCAATTTGACTGTGCTTTTCAGTATTTTTCTCTAACTAATTTGACTGTGCCAGTCATTCTATCCTTCCTCTCCAATGTGGAATAGTTATCTTTATTTTTGAAATATATTACAACATTTATTGCTGTTAAAACAAACTGTTGATATATAGATCATTCAACCATTAAAAAGGCTATAATCAAAAAAAAAAACCATTAAAAAGGCGTTCTTTTCCTGTTACAATTAGATAAAATTTCCATACGGGTTTTGTATCATTTAATCAGAATTAGCTGCAGACATAATGAGACTGACAACTATCTTGAAAACGAATAGACACTTTGATTACAAATATTGAAGTTTTGCTTCCGGTATTGTAATTATTCTTCTTTCTTTTCTTTTAATCCGACGGTGTTGTGATTTTCGACAGGCTGAATTCTGGAATATCACCATTATAGTACATTTTTTTAAGGCCAGAAAGATCCATCAAGCTAGCTAGAACTTTGAATGGAAAAGGGTTTACTCTAATTAGAATAAGGGGATATATGGATAACAAAATGAAGATAAAGTACATCCTCCTGGTACAGTGCGTCACTCATCTGATATTGGTCGACGTTCTCGAACACCATTACTATTATTTAGTGAATGAAATTTAGAAACCGACGTCAACAAAACTTATAGGTGACTTTTCATAACTGCAATGGCTGATTTAATTAGGGGATGAAAGCAGGATTATGTTAGCTTACTTTATCAAATGTTCCATTCCAGTTATATAAACAAAAGATAAGTGGTTGTCTATCCCCCCAGAAGAGTACAGATTTAAGGCCATTTTTTTAATATGTGCAATGATAACACAAAAGCCTCATCAGATATCACCTGGGCATTTTCTAGGTGTTCTTTGTGAAAGTTGCCAACTAGCTTCTTGTTCAGATACGCACGAGAAAACTGGATAGAGGGGCCACATGGGTACCATTGATTAAATTGTATGAAAATTTATATATCAAGTGCATGTGCAGTATATAATATACATAGGACATAGAAGCAACCTCCCTTTGCTCCAGGTTTTATCGCAGCACAGAAACAACCTTCCTCTGTAAAGTTTGGCTGCATGATTCATAGTCAAAATCAATTTTTGCCATCGTGAGGGAGTTGTCTCCTTTGGAGACAAGGGAAGAAATTTAGAGAAAGATTCTTTATCTTATTCCGGTTAGGCTTCACCAACTCTCCCCTTGTAAACAAATTATATTGTAAATCTGGAGGGTTAGATCAACTGGTTAGAGTTATTATAACTTAAAGACATCACGAGTCTTAGGGATGAAACACAAATGCGCCAACCTATCATGCTTTGATCTTATTAGCTGGACCTTTAATGTGTGTCTAACCTAGCTAGTTATATGATGTCTCTATAAAGCTTGGTCCCCTAACTGAAAATCCTGACGTTGCCCCTGATGACACCTGACAACTAGTTAAATTGATTGCATAAATTGTGGAAAACAATTTCCAATGAGCCGAAAGATTATTCAGCTTATCAAAAAGGAAAGGAAGAAGGGTTTAGTGGGGCTTTTTTTTTTTTTTTTAGCAAAAGCATACATATATTCCATTAAACTAAGTACAAACATCGTTTGTCAAAATGCGCATGAGTTCTCCAGGGAGGGAGGACAGCCAACATGGACTTAAGGAGCCCGAGATAGCAGCCTGTGCAGTCCAATGAGCAGCTTTGTTGGCTGTCCTTTTAACATGCGTTATCCTACAAAAATTGAAGAGAGAACTATACACATCAATATCTAAACAAAATGGTTCTAAAGTCCACGATCGTCGTTCCTTGTCCATTGACATTTCAGTCACTGCTAGTAGGCAATCACTCTCAATCATAATCTGTGGCCATCCACGATGCCCTGCCCAGATTAGCGAATGCCGGATTGCTTGCAGTTCCGCTAACAGAGGAGTGTCAGCTTGAACACGGCTAGTAAAGCCATCAAGAAAATTCCCGTGAGAGTCTCTAGCAAGCGCCGCAACCATTGTTGTACAGGATCCTTGCTTGAAGGCTGCATCACAATTGATTTTGACAGTTCCAGCAGCTGGTCTTGTCCATAGGGAGGGAGAAGAAGAAAGGTGGAAGGTATTCGGAATCACTTGGGGAGACCTTGTGACTTCGAAAAATTCTTCACACGCTTTTGTGGCCCGTCGTGCCACCATTACAGGATGGTCCTCCATACCATCAAACACAAATTTGTTCCTTGCCTTCCAAATTTCCCAACAGAGATAAGCACATAGGGATAGTAGCTTGCCATTATCTTGACTGCCGAAATCGTCTGAAATTACAGCCCACCATTGCTTGAAACAAGTGAAACCTGCTTTACGCGGCTTGTATGCTAGTGAACTAGAGAACCACACTGCCTCAGCAAACCTGCAAAAGAAAAGAAGATGCTCCAAGGATTCTGCTTCAGTGCTGCATCTTGGACATAGAGGGGATTGCCCCATTCCTCTCCTCGCTAGGAGGTCCTTGGTTGCCAACGAATTATGACACGCACGCCAGATGAAATGCTGAACTTTTGGGGGACATTTTATGTTCCAGACCTGTGGCCATTGAAAAGAGCTAGAGAGACTAGAAGTGGGTGAATTAGTCTGAGGGTGTGAATGACGCAAAACATAGTATCCAGATCTAACGGAATACTGACCCGACCTAGAATGATGCCATAACAATTTATCGGGAACCACAGTAGAGCTTAAAGGAATCTTTAAAATCATATCACTTACAGGGGGTTGGAAAAGACTACTAACCAAGGGCTGATTCCAGGTTCTTGACTCTGGCAGAATCAAATCACTCACACGAACCGGGACTTCATTTGATGGGCTAGGGGCAGTAAATCCGTCTAGCGCTGCCAACCATGGATCACGCTCGGCATCAATCATTCTCCCATCTCCCACCCTCCATCTAAGACCAAGCGTAAGAACCTTCCTTCCTTCCATAATACTCCGCCATCCCCAAGAAGGTCTACTACCTAATCTTGCCTTAAGGAAATCAGTTTTGTGGTAGTAAATGCCTTTAAAGATCCTGACCCAGAAAGCATCCGGTTCGTGGATTAACCTCCACCCAGTTTTCGCAAGGAGTGCTCGGTTAAAATCATGAAAGTCTCTAAATCCCATGCCTCCATGACATTTGGCCTTTGCTATAATTTCCCAACTCAACCAATGTACTTTCCGGGAGTTCTCATTCTCGCCCCACCAAAAGCTGCGAATATCTTTATTCAGCTTATTGCACAACCCTTTAGGGAATAAGAAACACATCATGCTATATGTTGGGATGGCAGCAGTTACTGATTTGAGTAAGACTTCCCGGCCAGCTTCAGTAAGCAATCGACCTTTCCATCCTGAAACTCGAGAAAGCACCTTATTTCGCACAAAAGCCAGAGCTTCGGTTTTAGACCGGCCCATTATAGATGGAAGCCCAAGATATTTTTCATTCTCCCCATAAGATGGCATTGCCAGAATCCTCATAATAGCCTCCTTTGTATCAACATCTGTACCACTGGCAAAGAAAATTCCAGACTTGTTGAAATTGATGGATTGACCCGAAGCATTGCAATAGATTTCCAGTAGCCTTTTTAAAGCTTGTGCATCAGATATGTCTGCCCTTGTGAATAACAAAGCATCATCGGCAAAGAGGAGGTGGGTTAAGGAAGGGCATGCTCTAGCAATCTTATATCCGCCCAAATCACCGCTCCGTTCTGCTCTTACAAGAAGAAGAGAAAGGACATTCACAATCAAAATGAAAAGATACGGCGACAAAGGATCGCCTTGTCTGAGACCTCTGCCAGGAGCAAAGGGCTGTGTTGTTTCACCATTAATCAAAACAGAATATCTCACCGAAGTCACACACTCCATCACTCTGGATACCCACAACTCCGAAAACCCCATGCGCTTCAGAACATCTTCAAGAAAAGACCACTCTACTTTATCATACGCCTTTGCCATATCCAGCTTTATCGCCATATGCTTCTGCTTGCACCTCTTCTTCCATCTCAAAGCGTGGAAAGCCTCATGGGCCACCAGTATATTGTCCTGAATCTGCCTACCAGGGATGAAAGCAGACTGGAAGGGTGTAGTTAGCTGAGATAGGTATGGCTTCAGTCGATTTGCAATAATCTTTGAGATAACCTTATAGGCAAAGTTGCAAAGACTTATAGGCCTGAGTTGGGTGATCTTCGATGGGTTCTTGACTTTGGGTACTAAAGCAATATGGGTAAAATTCAGCTCTCTTAATAGATGACCCGTGAGAAAAAATCTTTTAACTGCTGCACAAAGCCTCTCCCTGATAATATCCCAGTATTTACGGAAGAAACAGCCTGGGTACCCATCTGGTCCGGGAGCTTTGAACGCACCCAATTCAAACACAGCCTCTTTTATTTCATTATCTGAGACTTCCCTTGTAAGAGAAATGTTCAATTCAGGAGTAACCACACAGTCCACCACATCCAGTACTGCTCCATACCCTGCCGGATTACTAGTAGCAAAGAGGTTGGTGAAGTACAGATTCACCAAAGATTTTAGATCCATACCCTGCCGGATTACTAGTAGTGGGGCTTTGGCTCACTAGTTATTTTTCTTTGATTTTGCATAGCAATCTAGCAAGTGGTTTTGGTCCCTCTTATTTTTAACCAACTTTTTGGTGAGTTATAAGAGGCAATCATATTATGACATGTGGCCTAATTCTATTTATTATTGATAATAAAAAAAGAATAGAAGAGAAGAAAAGGACAATAACATATATTTGTTTTTCTTCCTTTCTCCATTCCCTATCCAAATTTAGATTCTCTTCACGACCTATCTTTCTTTTTTTTGGTTTTTTACTGGTATCTTGGGCCAGTCCACCTTTAAGGACATCAATCAAAGGCACCAAATCCAACTCGACTCGGGTGGCGTATCTAAGTAACGGTGGGTGAGTCTCCCAAATAAAATTTTCTGCATACACAAGGATTCGAATCCAAGACCTCGCTTAAGCGGAATAAGTCACTTACCACTTGAACCAACCTCAATTGGTTCTACGACATATCTTCCTTATCCCAACCTATTACTACTCTAATCATTATTACAGCTCTTCTAGCCCATGGAATAGAAGCGTGGAATGCTACATCTTGGTGCTCTATCTATAGTATTGAGTAAACCAAAGGCAAGCTTGATTTAACTTTGTTGTAAAATATGGAACGAAGAAACATAGGAACCAATAGTGAATATGTTTTTTTTATGGTGAAAGTGATTATGTTTTATTTTTATGTTATTTTTTCTTTAAATTTAATAGCAAATAGAATTGACCACGTTAAAGATTAATTAGTACAGGGCCAAAAACACCGATAGAAGCTAAATCACTGTACAAAATCAGAGAAAAAGAAAACAATTGAAGGGCCAATTTGAAGTGAGTGTCAAATTGAGGGGCTAAATCCTTCATTAAACCAAAAAGGAAAGATTTTCGGGAGAAGATTACGGAGATGCCATTGTGGAAAAAGACACTAAAACCCTCATACTTTGTAGAGTTTGATAGTGAATTATTACAATTTACACGGACCTGGATATTTAGCAATCTTGGAATGATTGGGATTGGCTTAGATTTTTTTATCCTAACGATATTAGAAAGCATAAGGGATTAGCTTTAGCGTGGAATAGAAAACATACATCAGCAGCCAAAATGTATCTTCTAAATAATTGAATGCGAGAAACAAATTTACAGCATCTCGATGTAGATCACGAAAGAGAGTAAAATTTGGGTGAGAAAATTTTCAGTTCGTGGGAAATGTTAAGCAGAAAGTGCCATTCACTCCAAGTTTGTCTTTTTTATTTTTAATATCAAAGCCGTCTTAGCTCAGTGGTAGAGCGCGTGGCTTTTAACCACGTGGTCGTGGGTTCGATCCCCACAGACGGCGACATGATGAATTTACTTTTCATATAAATTGAAAAGGAAGATTTTTTTAAATTAATTAAAGAAAGAAATTTAAAATCTTCTATACTTTGTTTGGGTTTATTAATTATATTTTACTCTATTGTGCTCCACCTAGATCCACGTGCATGCTTAAATATGCCGACCATTAGCATGTAACATAACCAGCTTTTTTTTTTTTTTTTGAACAAAGTATATAATACATAACCAGCTAAGAATCCAATTAGCAATTATATATTACACTAAATATACGTAAGTATAATTCTTTTCTAGACATACTGTAGCAAACTGGCAATGACAACTTTTCTTCTATGCTTATGTTTTTGTATTACTTTAATATCATATTATTGAATTTTCAGTTGTAAATTGTAAAAGGTCATAGGGAAAATTTTGGAAAAAGGTCCATATATATGAAAAATTGAGAGAAAGCATAACGTAATTATGTAGAATGGTTTTTTTTTGAGAATTATTATGTAGAAGGTTAAATATTTACGTTCCTTTTCTTTTTCTTTTTCTTTGCAATTCTTTTATATCAAAAAGTTAAATTAATGTACTTATTCATCATCCACCCTCCAAAGCAATTTTTTTTCACTTGCCCAAGTTCAAAAAGACAAAAATTAGTGGCTAGTGGTTCTTAGCGGTATACTATATTTACTTATTTAGGAGGCAATGTAGATCCCACTTATCCAATGCGTTTACACAGACTCGTAGGTGGGGGTATCTTTTTCACTTTTCCGGGAAAAGAACTGTAACCTATGCTTTATGCAGAGAATCGATCATAACGTTTAGTTGACGGGCCTATTATATGACTTGTGTGGATATAAATTATTACACAAATTATTGGCACGATGGATTGGTGGTCTTTCCTTTTGCCAATACTAGTTAGTTCCCCCTTTATAATTTGTTCTAACAAAAAGTTTCCTTATACGTGTACATACGTAGAATATTTTATCGATGTTTCATGCTTTGAAACAATAATTTGTCAACTCGAGTATCGGTAATGTTACACGATTTTTTTTTTGTCGAAGATGTAATGTTACACGATTACTAATTTACTATTTATGATTTAAATGTATTCATTATAAATTATTACTATTATTACTATTATTATTATTATTATTATTATTATTATTATTATTATTACTACTACTACTACTATTATTATTATTATTATTATTATTATTATTATTATTATTATTATTATTATTATCTATAATATAAAGTAGAAACTTATACTATATATGAGCCCTTTTGAATTAAAGATTCAATCAAATAATAGAAAGAATCGTATCAATAAAAAAATGCAATTAATTATTTGTTATTTTATTTTCTTCAAATCATGCTCTTTTGGAGTTCTCTATTTGGATAAAAATTTTCATGACTATGTAATTCCCAACATTGCAATCCTCTTATTTTGAATACAAGTTTCAGCTCCCATTCATTTAATTGCCGAATTTAATTGAAAAATATATGTTTTTGTCTTAATTAATTTTTTTTTATCACAGTACTTGAATTTTAAGATTTTCTTTTGCATTGATCAATATATCATTATCAAATTTTGACCATGGTTAAACTAGGTGTAAATTTGAGTGTTGGATTGAGCTAGCGTAATCGTCATCATCATTGCATTTAATTAAGAAAAACAATAATCAGTGCATGCGATCGACCATTTTCAAATACGAGGACCAAATTGACCAGGGGTTAAAACATGGGGGCCATTTAAGGAATTATCTTCGTTTTCCTGTTTGTTCGGTCTCTGTATATCCCCGACTAATGAGCCAATATTTTGGTGCAATTTATATTCATTTCATGAGTTGATACGACTGGAGAAATCAGTTTATACTACCATGTCTGAACAGTGAAAACAACAAAAATTCACAGATTAAAGATAGAAATTAACTACTTCAACGGGATTTCTTAGTTTATACTGTTGGTGGAAATGCTAAATAAGATGGGTGCACGGCCTTTAGGTTTGCAAAAGGCCAGATGCTGCATAGTGCAATCTTAGCCAAGATTTTTTCTCCTAGATCCTAGTCTTCCCCATACCTAGTTTTGATTAGCTTCATTAAAAAGAAATGGATGTTTCTTCAATATGAAGGGTCAACTACTCCAATCTGAACGCAAAAGATGGTGATGGTAAGTGCCTGAATCAATTTTTCAATGGAAATTGACAAACAGCATTAATTAGCTGCCCCACTGATTCATATATTTAGTACAATAGTATACAATTTCTGCTATATTGTCCAAGTATGTTTGGCAGTTGGCGTAGATGATGCGGGGTTGGTTATTCTGATAAGGGCATTTCTTTCCTCGGCTGTTATGTTGACTTGTGTCTTGGATTGAAACCGTATCCTAACCAACATACTTGCTAGAGGTAGTACGCTACACAACAACGTTAGTATTTGATTTTTAAACTTAGAATTTGGGATAAAGGCAATTTAGAAGCTCTTTAGTCCTACTTGCAAGGTATTGCAAAGCAGCCACATGATTTGATTGACACAACTTTTTTGGCAGCGCCAATCCAAACTGTTTCAATCAAGCACCGTCTCACCAACGTCTGTCGATCTATAGAATGATTACTTTAAAGGAACGATAGATTTCTAGAAAGGATCATATTGAATCCTATTTTCTTCTGTGTAAGGAAGATACGGAGGTATAAAACACATGACCATTTTAATTAACTTGTCCACTTTCAGATCATCAGCTCATCAGGAATTGAGTCCAGTGTTGTGTAGCTAGCTAGTGTCATGGATGGAGATGAAGACCACCGCCAATTCCGACTAAGCGCACTTACTCTTTGCCTCCTCGGAATAATTGCAGGGTCCTTTGTGGTTACAATCTACCACTGCATTAGGGGTTGCTTGTACCAAAGGCAAATTCTACGCCCAGTGCTAAACGAGCAGGACCAAGCGAGGTCATCATCTAGTCCCAATATTCCCATAGGGGGAGGAGAGCCAAATGCAAATGCAAATGCAAATGCAAGGAGGATGATGATGATGATGATATCGATTCCTCAAGTAGTGTATAGCAAAGAATTCAACGAAGGGATGTGCTCGGTTTGCTTGTGTGATTTTAGAGAAGGCCAGAGGATTCGTGTGTTGCCTGATTGTGCTCACTTATTCCATGTGGGGTGTATTGATGCTTGGCTCAAGGCACGCCCCAGTTGCCCACTTTGTCGGGCTGATATTATGGCTCCGCCGCATTTGGTCTTGTCACTGCCTGATATGGGTGGGATCCGGCCAAGGGAATAATCCCACCAGGTGAGGAGGATATATAGCAAGTAGTTGCATGATCTAGGCTAGCAAGTGGATGATCAATTGGCCTAGGTTTTCTGGTTCCCTTTTCAGGTTTTGTGGCTGATAACTAGTGTACACTTGCCTCTAGGCACATGACTTGAATGCTTTTTTTTTTTTTTGGGTAAACGTTTGGTCTGTGCTCTACCCCAGTCTATAAGGGGGAAAAAAGGTCTGGTGATATGAAATATGATAAGTTTGACATTTAGTGATCATCATTTACTTTAGCCGACTTATCGGATAAGCAATCATGCCAAAATGGCGGCGATAGGCTTATCATGCATCACTTTTTGAAATAGGTGTGGCCGGCTATCCCATGACCATGTAAGCATTTGGTTACACGCTACCATTACTATACTGGAGATGAAGAACCGAAATACTTATCATTTTGTGCCATCCTAGACCAAAAAGCACCTAAAAGCAATCATTCTCGATAAATGATAGCCTGGCCTAATCTTGTAATTGCCAGTTGCAGACCAATGCTTGCTCTGAAACAAAAGAGAAGGAGGGTTTGCCAACTTGTCATCTCTGGAAAACCGAAGAAGGTTTTACTTGTGGGCCTATCGATTATCAAACACCCGCATTGTAAGCATAACAGATACATAAGAGGTCTTATCCCAAAAAACTAGAACAAAAAAAATAAAGAGGGCCTAGAATTGTAGTTCTATGGCGGGCTAATAGATATAACACATTCGACTAACCACGCGATTCTGCTACTTGCAGGGCCAAGGTGTCATAAGCAAAGCCTATAGCATAAGCCCAAAGTTAACGAACCCAACTAACAAGAGCCCACATACCGGCGTCTGTTATCATTTTCTTGGCATCAATTATTATTTTTACCAAAAAGGATGATTAATATTGTTTTTTTGGGAGTTTGAGAGAAGAGAGCAGCTTAACTATGACATCAAAGAGGACCAAGAGTCACCGACTCATCCAGATGGTAAGTGACTTTGGTTCCATTTAAGCCAGATTTAGGATTCTAATTTTCGTAATATGCTGAAAATTCTCATTAGGAAATATCCATTATAATCAGATGTGCTATCCAAATGGAATCTCAATTCATTAGTCCGGGCAACTTCGGATACTGGATTTAAAAAGGACCAAGAATCCCGGGACCAGATCCTACAATAAAAGACTCGAGCATCCATTTGAAATATGCCCAAAATTAATCACCAGACATCTGTCCGGTTGTTCACATCTCAGTCCTCCAATAATTGGTCCTTTCCAGGAATCAATTCTTATTGGTATTTTTTTTGTTTATAAATTATTACTTGCCTTAAAAAAAAAAAGTGTCTCGAGTACAGAAATAACTAGAAAAAGATGAGAACACGGATAAATTACATAGGCAGTTCTGTGAAATCTGGCTGCTCTCGAGTTCATTTTGTTTGTCATGATCAGATGGTTTGGAAGATGAGAAACTGCAACTGAAAGACTACATTCTTTGGGTTTTTTTTTCTTGGGTTCCAAACCAATGATTGACATTGAAGAAAGCAAGGAAGTGTAACTGGAGTAGTTGCCTGAAATGATTCCCAGGTTTAAAGGCAGACATGGCAGAATAAGTTGGTTCTTTCATTAGTTGAGTCATGCATATTGGTCCTGAGCTAGCTTTGTTTGAAGATGCAGCTTTAGCGTGTATATAGTTTCTCAGCCTCAGCTGTCAGCCGCGCCAAAAGGAGTTCAACATTAGCTCTGAGTAATTCATACGTACCAATATCCTAGGAACAAGGACAAATAAAGGAAAGCTGAAAAGCTAGAGTTGATGAGGCCTTTTCAGTCAGCTAGCAACAACAAAATCCAAATTAACACAAGGAGCTAGAACTTTCTAACTGGGCATGTGCTATTTTTGCTACGATCCAACGAAATCAAACTAGTATGGAACAACTTGCGATAGCTTGGCTTGAGACATATAGAAGTATAAAAAGATGTGTCGTCCACCGGTAAATGTATTTCAACTCAGATATGTGGATAATGTTTGTTCCTTGGACTGAACCATTACCCTTTCTATCAAAAGCTTCAAACACTCTGGCAGCAGCCCCCCTCATAACATCAGGCTTGCGAAATATATCATGTTTTCGGAAAACGACCTACTGTGAACCATTTACAACCATGAACAAGAGTCTATTACTCTATTTTTACACAGGGTTTAACAATCTGTGCTACTTAATGTGCAATTTAGTAATAAATGTTTGGGTCCTCAATGTGATTTGACAGGATGTTCGATGATCAGGACCTGGTGTTTTTGTGCGAGCTGTCTTGGACTTTTATTTTTTTGCGGGTGACAGCATATTATTACGTGATGGCTGATCCTAAATACGAAGGAAACTAAGGATTGTTCCCTTCTTTTTTGTGCTGGTTAAGATGTAACTTCATTCCATGAGATGTTGCTTGTTAGCTTTGTTGATTAAGGTGTAACTTGATTCCGTTTACACCCATTAATACATCCATATTTTTCTATTAACATAGACACTTTAAATGCCTTCAATTCATTTGACATTACTGTACATTTGCTAGAGTTCTGTATGCCAAACTATTCTGGAAAAGTGTTGAGACTAGGTGATGATTCTTTTTTTCCGATCCATGAGTGGTTAGGGTATGGTACCAGCTCCAGTGATGGTGTCACTAGAATACGGGTCTGTGTGAACCTGCAATAAGTCCAGCATTCACACTGCATAGTACTTTGGTCTTCACGGCTAAACATGAACCCCAACTGAGAATTACTTTTCAAATGGTCGCAAAATGAGAGAAACAGATACGGTATCTTCCCCTCCGGCGTTAAAGCTACAAGAAGTTGTCCTTCTTTCTTTAGTTTCTCTGCTTACAGGGAGTTGAACCTTTGAAACTTTGATTTATTAGCAAACCCATGAATCTCTCACCGGTGGCCCAACCTCAGTGCTTTAAACATTAAACAAATCCCCAGTTTTGCATTTTGACTTCCAAGCTCTGTGGAGGCTACATTGATAGTAATAAGTGGTCATTACAAGCCATAGCTTAGGCCTATGGACATTATTTTGCTCTCATCCTGAAGGAAAGTTGCACAAACTTTTGTTGCAGACCACCACTATATAGTTTGATAATCTAATGGAGCAACTACTATTTTGTATGCAGAGCCTTGATTTGATTGGAAATTTCATGTCAGTTACTGTATCTTTCAGGATTTTCCCATTCAATTTGGTTGTCTAAGTTCTTTCCTGATTTCTTCTCACAACAGATTAGTAATGTAGAACACCAAGCTGCTTAAGCAATAAGCACATGTTTATCTGGTTTTTTCTTAGGCCAATTCTTCCTATCGTACTCTTTAATTTTGCTGGTTACTTTCTTCGAGTGTTCAAGGTAATAAATTTCTACCTAAGCAATCTCCTCCTCATCTGGACCCATTCTCATGTACAACTGCATGTAGTGATCTTCCAGATTCTATGCCAATTGAAGTATTTTCTTCCTTCAACTTCTGGTAATACTTTGGCAGACTTCATCATAAGTATGTTGCGAAGTTCAATGAAGAGCCAACTTTTTATTGAAAAAGATCTAAGATCATGATCATCATAAATGTCTTCTTGCAATTCGTTCCAACCTGTTCCAAAGTTCTCTAATGCTTGCCAGAGATTTCGAATGTCACAAGCCACAAACAGTAAGAGATCCTCTAATTTTCTCAAAGGTCCTACCAACTTGCCATAATAAGCAACCGGAAAAGGTAATAACTAGAAATTAGGGTCAATCTCTGTTTTAGTAATGAAAATTTTCCAATTCATCAACATAAAATTTTGTTTCTGCTTTTCTTTGGTGCTAAATAGATTGTGAAAGTCACAGGTAAAAAAGTTTTTCTTGTCCCTTCACTTTTTTGTTTTCGTATTTGTTGTCCTTCTTCCTTTTTTTTCACTCAACTTGTCCCTCAACTCTTAATTTACCGGGTCACCTTGTCCTTATTACCACCTACAGCCGGTTGGTGCATGTGAGGCTGACACGTGTCTGTGGGAGCCACTTCATCTGATTTTATTTTTTCTCTTTCTTTCTTTCCTATTTTTTATTTTCCGGAAATCCTTTTTAGATTTTATTATATTAGTTGTTTTTCTTTAATATAATTTATTTAATATCTTTTCTTTAATATAATTTTGCTCTTAAAAATTTTTTAGAATGAATAAAACTTAAGAAAAAAGCACATCATTTTATTTTTTTAAAACTTTGAGTCATTTGTTTTTGGTAAATAAAAAACATGAGTCGTTATCATTCCCCTAGCTACATTAATATTTTCAAAATTTTCCTATTTTTAATTACAACTCAATCTAAAATCTTTCCGTTTCCGACCTTGAAAAATACTAACCACCACAACCAAACAAAAAATAAATACAAAGCAACATAATTATTTTTTTCAAAAAAGAAAACACAAAAACCCATCCCCAGCCTAAAACACAAAATTCAACCCAACCAGCACATCTAGGGAAGAAGAACAACCAGCCACTCACACATAAATTTGAGGAAGAACAACAACCGGCCACTTCACCGTCTAAATTCATGGGATGCGGAACAAGATCAAACAACCACCAAATCAACGCAAACCCGAATCCATTAGCAATCCAACAACACGGAACTCAATTAACACTTTTACAGTAAGTAAAAGAAATCTAGAAAAGAAAAGGGAGGAGATCAACAGTGGCCGTGACAGAACGAGCGTTTATGGCCTGCTGAAACGCCCCGACCCGTATTTACCGTACACAGTAAATACGTGCCGGAACTGTGATAACCCAACCCAACATAATCCAGCATACAGTGTATACAACAGATAACCGGGCTCAACAGCCCATAGTAAAAACAACAATAAATAACAAAACCGGCCTAATGGCCCAATAACTCAAATAACTGCACAACGGAAGACTTATAACTCACATAAACACTGTATGCGACATAGATGCAAACTATGGATCCAAGCCCTGTCTAAGGGACAACGCTGCAGCCTGTCTGGAATGCATCAATCCTGTACCAAAAATAACTCATCCTACGGGATGACCCGTAGGTGAGGGGTGAGTCCGAAGTGCTCACCGACGAAAGATAGACCATCAATATGAACACTAAAATTACTCAAGTCCAAAAACAGGCAAAAACCGCCAAAATAAATCAAAAGACTCGAATAAAATCCAATTTTCCAGTTTTATCTTTCCGGGCCCCGTTACGGATAAGCTAGGGTCGTACCAGGTTATCAACCTGTTCCTGGTGCCAGATCAAAAAGAACCCGGGATCAACATCCCAACATCAAACTCAGGGATCAACATCCCAATCAAACCGGCATCAACATGCCCATCACAAGTAACCCAGATCATGGCCACCACAAAAGAGTCTCAAACCATCCGGTCGTACCACTACTTACCACGCGACAATTATATTATCGTCGTCAAAATCAAATTACAGGGATCGACATCCCTAACCAAAATACCGGGATAGACATCCCTCTCCAAAAATCAAGGATCGACATCCTTATCACAATTTATTAATTATTCCATTATACTCATGGTCAAGACACGAAAATAAATATTCAAACCCAATCAAAATACTGGGATAAACATCCCGACAACAATCAAGACCATGGGATTAACATCCCGAGACGAACCACAACAAACACAAAACCCAACAATGCAATAATCCACAAAACAAAATAACCGAGTAATACAGACACATATTGAAGGAAATCCATCCTCACCTTGGCCGATTACTCAACTTCGGAAACAATGACCGGTCCGAAGCCGGCTCCTCGGAAACTGCCCGATATCCAAACCTATACCACAAGACAATATATACACATAAATGCACATAATCGGTATACTATGATGCCAAACTGCGAAATTACCCATCCCGGTTGTTATCCTTTATTATTTCCATTTACCGAAAATATTTTACCATACGTATATCCGAATATAATTTCGGTACCATACTTTAATTAAAACTCTTTTCAATATAATTTCATAAATAGCTATAATTTTTCAAAATTATAATCACTATAATTTTTTTCCAGAAAAAAATAATAACCTATTTATAAATTTCAGAAAATATTTATATAGTATTTATCTTTTCTAAATATATATAGTAATAATATTTTCCAACACAAAATATAATTAACTTTAATTTCTAAAATACATATTTATATACATATACCACAATCATAATTTTCCAGACGAAATAATATACATATTAAATTTCCAGAAATTAATTTCAAGGTATATATATATCTTTCAAACTAACCATAATAAAAATTTACAAACAAAACTTAATTATCTATCAAAGTATATATACTTATATTTTCCTACCAGAATTATATTGTCCATAATTTTCTCAAAATAAGTATATAATTTTTTTCCAAAATTATATATCAGATTATAAATAAATATATATATATATATATAAATTGTTTTTTTTAATTAAACGGACTGGCTTGAATAGGACCAGGCCCAGGCTCGCACTGTGCAAGCCCAGCCGGCCCACGCCCAACCCAAATCCACACAAGCCCACAACCCAATCCGCGACCCGGACATCACGCGGATCAAACTCGACCCGGATCTGCTCACCTCGGGTTGCGGCGGCTGGCGACGACGGCGAGGGCGCGACGCAGCGCGAGGAAGGTGTCGCGAGGCGCGGCGTGAGGCGGCGACTCCAAGGGCGGTGCAAGCTCGGCGCGGCAACGGCAGGAGGCTGAGCAGGCGCGGAGGAGAAGCAGATCCACGGGTCTGCTCGCGGGTCAACGCTCGCCGGCTGCGCGTCTCACGGCGGAAGGCGACGGGGAGGACAGGGTTCGGTCGGCGACGGCGTGGCGAGTGCCATGGTGGCGGCGGTGTGTCGAGACTCGGCCCGGAACCTCAACTTGTGAACAGTGATGGAGGCGCTGAGGGTGACGAACTGTTCCTCCATTTTTCCAGTTTTTCTTCTTCTCTTTTTTTTCCTTTATTTCTTTTTTCTTTTTCTTTCTTTTTTTTCTATTTTCCCGATTTTTTTTTCTTTTCTATCTTTTTCTCTTTTTTTTTCTTTCCTCCCTCTCTCTCTTTTTCTGTTTTTTTTTTTCTCCCTTTTTCTTTTTTTTCCTCTCCTTTTCTTTTTCTCTCTTTTTCTTTTTCTCTCTTTTTCTTCAATTCTTCCTCTCCTTCTTCCTCTGCTTCCTTTTTATAACCGTAAAAATCACTGTGCATCACTGTTAAACCTATGATTCTGTAATAATGCAGCTTGTCTGCATTACAGAGCGAGTCCGGTCCGGACCAGAAAATAACTGATACCTCCTTAGTTATTTTCCGGTGTGATTTTCCGAGAAATTCCGAAACCCGAAAAATACCAACTTAGGCCCGAAAAATCCACGGAAAAATCACGAGCGCGGGGAAAACTCTCGATTTCGAAAAACAACTCCCGATTTACCTTGAATTAATTACCCAAGATTAATTCAACAGTAAATCACGGTAAAAAGACTTCTACAGTCCCGGTAAAAATCAAAAATTTTACCCGGGCTGTTATACCTGCCGTCGCTGCCTCGCATGCCTTCGCGAGCACAGGGCCGCCCCGGACTCTGCCTTGGATTCCTAACCCCTTGTCAGGATCTCGATGAACGGTTTGGACACGAAGGGAGGAAATGGCGGAGGAGGCAAGGCTGAGCAATTGGAGGATCCTAGGAACGTAGGGGACAGGAGGTTGCTATGAGATCTAGAGATGAGGGTGAGGAGGTTGATGCAATGATGGCAGATAGAGACTTGGAGGAGGAGCCGATGTTATGGAGATAGGGAGAGAGACGAATAGGGATTGATTTTCTTTTGGTACATGAACTGCAACTATGTTTTTGGTATAAATGATTGTGAAAGTTAATTGATATTAAGTTAAGGAAACGGAAAAGGAAATTGATTTAATGTAGTCAAAAGATGTTTTTTAAAAAAAACAAAAAAAGAAACTAAAGAATTACAAATGAGCTTCAAAACGCCCCGTATATGGCATATAATGAGGTGTATTTTTACAAACTTAAGAGTTATTCAGCATTTTTTAAAATAAAATTTGATTAAAGAAAAAATGATTAAATAAAAAGGCTCCATGGACACGTGTCAACACCAGCATTACCAACCGGCTGCAGGCTGTAAAATGAGCATGGTAACCCGGTAAAACGTAAGTTTAGGGACACAAAGAGTGAAATTAAACGAAGACGGACAACAAATGCGAAATTGACAAAGTGAAAGGACATAAAAAAATTTGAGTCACACTTTTTCAGCCTGCATAGCAAATAATATCCTGAATGCAATCGTGTAGTCTGCTTAAGCTGCATGCAAGTTCAGTTTTTGCAAGAATTGCTGCTTTCACATGATGAAATAGAATCTCACCCAGAAGGACACAACTTCACCAAATGCAAGCTTATGTAACTCTTGCAATTTCAAATTCACTTGGAGGGCCATAACCTTTCCTACCAAAAATTAATGATGCTGCGATTGAAGGTGAAAGCCTACCAGCTTAATCATACATCCTGCTATGCCCAAGAAAGCTGACGAAAATTATTCAAGGTAGAGAGATAGAAACCTGAGCTTTGTGAATGTTTGGAAAATAAGCACCGTCGGATTCCATAGACAGATCCCAGGGCAGTTCCTTAAGCCCGGGCATTTGCAATTGCAAATATTGCTTGTCTTTCAATTATACTACTGATGGCAACCGCGAGCACTGAACATTTCAGTTTTTTTTGTTAAACATTAGACCAAATAAGGCCACTACAAACCTTCATCAGGTTTTGTTTTCCTTGTCCATTCCTCGCTTCTTCAGCTTTCTAGTTTCACAGTATTCCTACAACACCATCTAGAATTTGACCAAGGAGAGATCCACCTTGAAGGAGTTCCATGCAGTAGTAGAAAACTAGACTATATCTCAAAGATTGAGATGACATTCTATTAAAAAAATTAAACATAGTCATTGTGATCTTGTCCGTTTCTACCAACGTCTAGTAATGATTTCATCGAAACAAACTTATAAAATATGACCAATGCACTCTTGTGTAAAAAAATGCAATATTTTACCTCGGTGACTTATAATTCGAAAATTAACACAACGTATAGTACATAAGATTGACTCTCTAGTTAAACTTTTTTATGTATGTCAATGGTTTCAAGGAAAGAAAGTGCTTAGTTATTGATTAGTATGCTTTTGCTAGTAACCAAATCAATGTATTACTTCATTCTCGAAAGAAAAAAAAAAAGAAGTCAACGTATTACTTGTCTGATTGTGTTAATATGTAAATCCGTAGGCTAACTACACATTCTTTTCAAATTTTAAATTCTAGTGAGAGAGGCTCCTCCTTCTCTCTAGTTTTTCTCTTCTTCAAAATTCAAAATGGGGGTTGCCATGGATGGTTCTTTCACCATCCATGGTGAACCCCCCCTCTTTCACGACGGCGAGGGCGCGACGCAGCGCGAGGAAGGTGTCGCGAGGCGCGGCGTGAGGCGGGGACTCCAAGGGCGGTGCAAGCTCGGCGCGGCGACGGCAGGAGGCTGAGCAGGCGCGGAGGAGAAGCAGATCCACGGGTCTGCTCGCGGGTCAACGCTCGCCGGCTGCGTGTCTCGCGGCGGAAGGCGACGGGGAGGACAGGGTTCGGTCGGCGACGGCGTGGCGAGTGCCATGGTGGCGGCGGTGTGTCGAGACTCGGCCCGGAACCTCAACTCGTGAACAGTGATGGAGGCGCTGAGGGTGACAAACTGTTCCTCCATTTTTCCAGTTTTTCTTCTTCTCTTTCTTCTTCTCTTTTTTTTTTCCTTTATTTCTCTTTTCTTTTTCTTTCTTTTTTTTTTCTATTTTCCTGATTTTCTTTTTTTTCTTTTCTATCTTTTTCTCTTTTTTTTTCTTTCCTCCCTCTCTCTCTTTTTCTGTTTTTCTTTTTTTTTCTTTTTTTTCTCCCTTTTTCTTTTTTTTTCCTCTCCTTTTCTTTTTCTCTCTTTTTCTTTTTCTCTCTTTTTCTTCACTTCTTCCTCTCCTTCTTCCTCTGCTTCCTTTTTATAACCGTAAAAATCACTGTGCATCACTGTTAAACCTATGATTCTGTAATAATGCAGCTTGTCTGCATTACAGAGCGAGTCCGGTCCGGACCAGAAAATAACTGATACCCCCTTAGTTATTTTCCGGTGTGATTTTCTGAGAAATTCCGAAACCCGAAAAATACCAACTTAGGCCCGAAAAATCCACGGAAAAATCACGAGCGCGGAAAAACTCTCGATTTCGAAAAACAACTCCCGATTTACCTTGAATTAATTACCCAAGATTAATTCAACAGTAAATCACGGTAAAAAGACTTCTACAATCCCGGTAAAAATCAAAAATTTTACCCGGGCTGTTACACCTGCCGTCGCTGCCTCGCATGCCTTCGCGAGCACAGGGCCGCCCCGGACTCTGCCTTGGATTCCTAACCCCTTGTCAGGATCTCGATGAACGGTTTGGACACGAAGGGAGGAAATGGCGGAGGAGGCAAGGCTGAGCAATTAGAGGATCCTAGGAACGTAGGGGACAGGAGGTTGCTATGAGATCTAGAGATGAGGGTGAGGAGGTTGATGCAATGATGGCAGATAGAGACTTGGAGGAGGAGCCGATGTTATGGAGATAGGGAGAGAGACGAATAGGGATTGATTTTCTTTTGGTACATGAACTGCAACTATGTTTTTGGTATAAATGATTGTGAAAGTTAATTGATATTAAGTTAAGGAAACGGAAAAGGAAATTGATTTAATGTAGTCAAAAGATGTTTTTTAAAAAAAAAAGCAAAAAAAGAAACTAAAGAATTACAAATGAGCTTCAAAACGCCCCGTATATGGCATATAATGAGGTGTATTTTTACAAACTTAAGAGTTATTCAGGATTTTTTAAAATAAAATTTGATTAAAGAAAAAATGATTAAATAAAAAGGCTCCATGGACACGTGTCAACACCAGCATTACCAACCGGCTGCAGGCTGTAAAATGAGCATGGTAACCCGGTAAAACGTAAGTTTAGGGACACAAAGAGTGAAATTAAACGAAGACGGACAACAAATGCGAAATTGACAAAGTGAAAGGACATAAAAAAACTTGAGTCACACTTTTTCAGCCTGCATAGCAAATAATATCCTGAATGCAATCGTGTAGTCTGCTTAAGCTGCATGCAAGTTCAGTTTTTGCAAGAATTGCTGCTTTCACATGATGAAATAGAATCTCACCCAGAAGGACACAACTTCACCAAATGCAAGCTTATGTAACTCTTGCAATTTCAAATTCACTTGGAGGGCCATAACCTTTCCTACCAAAAATTAATGATGCTGCGATTGAAGGTGAAAGCCTACCAGCTTAATCATACATCCTGCTATGCCCAAGAAAGCTGACGAAAATTATTCAAGGTAGAGAGATAGAAACCTGAGCTTTGTGAATGTTTGGAAAATAAGCACCGTCGGATTCCATAGACAGATCCCAGGGCAGTTCCTTAAGCCCGGGCATTTGCAATTGCAAATATTGCTTGTCTTTCAATTATACTACTGATGGCAACCGCGAGCACTGAACATTTCAGTTTTTTTTGTTAAACATTAGACCAAATAAGGCCACTACAAACCTTCATCAGGTTTTGTTTTCCTTGTCCATTCCTCGCTTCTTCAGCTTTCTAGTTTCACAGTATTCCTACAACACCATCTAGAATTTGACCAAGGAGAGATCCACCTTGAAGGAGTTCCATGCAGAAGTAGAAAACTAGACTATATCTCAAAGATTGAGATGACATTCTATTAAAAAAATTAAACATAGTCATTGTGATCATGTCCGTTTCTACCAACGTCTAGTAATGATTTCATCGAAACAAACTTATAAAATATGACCAATGCACTCTTGTGTAAAAAAATGCAATATTTTACCTCGGTGACTTATAATTCGAAAATTAACACAACGTATAGTACATAAGNCATCCCGTTGTTAATGTCTTCTTTGGGTGGTTTCCCTCTGTAAGAGCCGTTAGTTTTGATTCAAGAGTGCCGTTGGGTTCGGCCTATGGGAACGACTTTTCTTTCCAAAAGTTGTTTAGATTGTGTATCCTGTCATCTACAGGACCCTTCTTCGTGAAGAACGCTTTCTTACTTCCCCGACAACCCGTGGCTTTTTGGGTCACACTCAAATCTTCTAAGTCCTTGCAGATTAGCTCCACGGAAGACCGGTATCAGTATTTACTTCGGTTTGTTAGATTGTTTAGTCTCTCTTATATGTTCACTGTGTTATGTTAGAGTTACCAACTCTAGCATCTATCCAAATGTATTTTATTTTATAATTAATGATATTTAACTTTCGACAAAAAAAATCCGTGGGCTGATATCATGGGCCCACAGCATATGGGCTTTGTCATTGTTTGATGCTGCTGGAACCCCACCAACCCAAGTGAATTCCAGGATTCCACTTTTGTGCCTGAATCTTTATGATGAAAATAAGATTGGAAATGGTCATGGATCATGGATGAATGGGTTAGGTTTCAAGTTTCTATTGCAGCTTTATGGACGATAAATTTAGAGGCAGTGTAGAGAATGGTGTTGCGTATAGGCACATTATCTCAATTCTCAAATGTTTGAGTGGTGGATGTAAATATTTGGTCGGTGAAGTATAACTCCATTCAACAGGGGAATAATATATGGTCGGTGAGATAGAATGATAAGTTTGACTATGGTGGTGTTTTGTTCACCTACTTATGCTAAACAGTTATTCCTATGTTGTTAAGTAAACCGACGAATTAACGGAGTAACAACAAGGACTACCAATTATATTCTTATCTTATACTAAGTATCAGTTAATGACTAGAGAGATAGCTTCCGTTCCGTGGCCTTGTGCGGTTGTGCCTATTGAGTCTTACACTTCCACTACATTTGAAATTTGGGCGTGACACTGACGAAATGAAGCACGAAATGAAGTTTTTTAACAAAATTCATTCCATTACTTCAATAATATGTATTAACACTCTCCTCAGTTTCAAATTGAAGTTTTTTTTTTTTTCAAGGCGGGGAAAAACGGGCCGAATGGCTGCTAAATGATGATTAGTTTCTCATCTTATGGTGTGGCTTCTTGCAGCTCTCTTAATTGGATAGCTGTCCTGGAAAGAACACAGAAAAATAAACTGGCGTCAGTCAACTTGTCATGATCCAAATAGCTTGGGAGTGCAGCAATCTAAGCAAACCCCAATTTAACAAAGGCTTAGGAATTAGTAATTCCCAGGCGGGAAGAATTTGTTAATAGTAACAGGCCTCCGGTATTTACCAGTCAAACCATGCTTTAATTTGGCTAATATATGTTTGTTTATAGGCTCAAAACGGGTCTCCACTCGGGCGAGAAATGATAATAAGCCAGAAAGAAACATCACCTAATTCAGCCGACCAGAAGCCACTAACTATGGCGTCACTTCACTTACCAATTTTTTTAACGAATTATCATGTCATGAACGTCCAGAGAAGAAGAGCAAGTCCTTGGAGTTATTAACACACGTGGCTTCTTTGATGGTACGTGAATTCTGTCACCTATAATGCCACCACAATTTTTTTACTACTAAAATTTCAATTATTGTTCTTTATATAAAAAAAAAAGAAAATAAAGAAATTCTTTAAACAACAACAAAGCAAAGCTCCACTTCCAACACCGAAATCTTCCAGACCACTACTTCCTTCACTATCAAAATGGAGCACCCACCTACCATTTTCAATATAGCACCCGAGCCCCCACCTTTCCCTGACTCACCAAGAACCGTAGATTTATCCTCACTTAAATTCATCCTCGCCCTCATAGCCGTCATCGCCATCCCTGCCCTGATCTACACCTTCTTCTTCTCCATCAAGTGGCCCCCCACCCCTTTCAGGCGGAGCAGCAGCGGCAGCAGCTATGATCAGAGATCGCTTCCGGGCAGCAGCAACCAGAGCACCACCGCCGCCGATAAGGAGCAGCTGGCCGTCTCATCGGATGTCAAGTACCGGAAGGAGACCCACGTGAAAGATATTGGGAGCGAGTGCCCTGTGTGCTTGTCTGTGTTTGCCGATGGGGAAGAAGTGAAGCAGCTTAGTGGGTGCAAGCACTCCTTCCATGCTTCTTGTATTGATATGTGGCTTACTTCTCACAACAATTGCCCTGTTTGCCGAGCTTCTGTTCCTGTCATCATCAAGCGCCCTAGTAATGGGAAACCCTCCACTTCTAGAGATCATCATGCTGATCTCCACCAGGGTTTGCCGGATGCTGCTAGTTTGGTCTGATTGGAGACAAATTATAGATCTTGCTAGTTAGCTTCTTCTTGGTTTTAACGAATTTTGCTTGTAGCAAAAGTTGGTGCTTTTTTGGAAGTGGTGGAGAGAGGGAAACAGGAAGAAGCATTCTTTGACTTTGATTATCCAATAATTCACTCACGAGGAAGTAATAGTGAATTGTAATGGGAGGAGTTCTCTTGAAATGACTCCCAGGTTGGAGTAAATGGCAGGCAAAGGTATTGCTATTGCTTGTTTTGTTTCTATCTTTAGCTTAGTAATGTATATTAGTCCTTCTTCTCCCGGTATTTCTGTGAAAGCTTTCATCGATATAGAGATTCTCTTTTTTATCATTATTCGATCAAATGTGAAAAGATGCTTTGCTTTCTGGATTCCAATTTGCTAAAGGAGAAATGAAAACACTAGTCACTTTTGCGTGGTGATTATTGGGATATCCTTAAATATCTCTGTCTGTCCCTTTTGCTCTGTATCTTAACATTGTATGCATTAGTTTACTTACTCTGTTTTCCTACCTGAATTTCTGATAAACCAGTCGGAGAACATTTGGGCGTGTGACCCACAATCGACTAAGCTTGCTATATTATTCATTCATGGGCAATAATGAACCATTTCTAGACTGGTCATGTCAGTCTGACAACTCACACTAATGGTTTCTGTTTCCATCCCTAGGTGACCATAATAAACTCCATTGATCACTTATTAAAAAAAAATATAGACTTCATCGATTACTACAAACTATTTTTTCTCAACTAACCTTGATGGGTTTAATTGATATATATAATGTCCATTATCGTGGTTTCTAGGGTCCATCTGCAACGAACTCAGGTTGTACCGACACCTAATCTTAGACAATAAGGAAACCGGCTGTTGTGGGCCTGGAGGCCTGCTTAATTGTTAGATGGTGAGTGAGTACACATTATTCAAACTACACGATTATTGCGGGATTCACTTTTCTAGATTGAATCTTGGAGAAGGCAAGTGTTTGTTATTGAGGGGAGTGATATTTGGTGGGTTTGGTGTGGTGAGGCAGTCAATTCCTTCCTAGTTTATAAAGCCCCTTTTATTCTTTTATTAAGAGTCTGTTTGGAAACCTATTCTGAAAGTTAGTTTTCAGTTTTGAGTGTTTTTAAAAACTCCAAAACTTATTTGGGTGAGCAAAACTCGGTTCTTTTGAGAAAAGAGTTCCACAAAAAGGCTTCTTTGAGAAGCAAAAACTGAAAACTCAGAAAAGATGTTTTCATGCTTCCGTGAAAAGTGGCGGTGGCAATTTTGAAAATATTGAGAGAAGCCATTTCATTAATGGCATTTCCGTAATTGAAGAAACAACAATCATAATATAAGTTCTATTTTTTCTCTTCACTTTTTTCCCCTCCCTATTTGTGTTTTCTCTGCTCCCTCCTCTCCACCAGTTCGTTGCCTTTTTGTCAAAAAAAAAAAAAAAACCAGTTCGTCGCCTTGAACTGTGCCGGCGGCAGCAAGTCCCTCAGCCTCTAGTGGATCCTCTGTGTCAAAGATACAGCATCGGAGCGGGAGATCCACGGCCACGGCTTCAACGGGATCCACAACGTGAGACACTGTCAGATCCATTCTTGAGAGCCGTTTACGAGGTGTTGTCGGTGGAGGCGGCGAGGAATTATAATGAACGAAGGAGGGAGATGCTGTCAGATCCAACCATTTGTTTTGTTCTTCATTAGTCACAAATTACCACTAATTACTGTCATTATTGTTTTTGCCTGTGACTATAAATTGTAAGGTTTTTCAAAGGCCTAAAACAGAGACGAAAACCTCCTAAACTTAAGTTTTAAAATTAATTGTAGCAAAGTGTATATCCTCTTCATGTAATGCTTTAGGTTTTGGAGGTGTTTGCAGGAGTGACACAGAAGGTGGGTACTGGGTTTTATTTGAATGAGCAGTCCTGCCATCTGTTGAAGGCAGATTTATTGATGATTTTGAAAGCTTTGCATTTTGCTAGGAATGCCAAATTTACAAATCTGGAGATTAAACTTATTGCACTTGCTATTTTGGAGTGGTTGGGTTGCAGGAAAATGTAGAATGGGATGAAGATTTCGGGGAGTTGTTGCTGCTAACAATGTAACAAACAGAATGGCTGAGTTAGCCCTATCCTTTTGTTCAGGGTTAACTTTATTTTTTAAACCACCTAGTTTAATCTAAGCTCTCCTGGTTGAGGAGAATGTGGTTTGGGCTAATCTCCTGCATTTTGTACATAATATTAGCTACAATAATACAATAACATATGCTAGTCAATGACAAAAAAAATTGTATATTGTCGCTATTTTGATTTTGTTATAAAACTCTCGTAAAAATTTTATTACATAAAATAATTTACTGATTTAATAATTTTTTAGTTTTTAAAGTTGGAAAAAAAATTTTACATTTATTTTCCAAACAAGTTTTGTATTTTTAGTTCTTTGAAAACTATCTTAAAATACAAAAAGTATCCAAATTTGGGCTTTTTATTAATGCATTCTGGTTGGTGAGAATAAATATTGCACATATTTTTTCACAATAAATAGATAATTTTATAAATCAAGAGTCATAAAGCCATGCATATTGTATAAGACATAAATATTGCTCATATTAATATTGAATAAATTATCCTTGAATCATAAAATAGAAAAAATAAATTACTTATTGAATATGTCAGCATCATTATGATCATAAAAAATTATTTATTATCTAATAAATTTAATTAAATATGTTAATTTTATTAATCAGTTTTAGAAGTTTTAACTTTTCAAGAGTTTAAGAATTATTATCAAATGTAATGTACAAAGATTATGTGAATATTATAATATTAGATAAAATTATGTGATATTAAATAATGTATTACAAATGTGTAAAAATATTTTAAATATTCAAAATAATTTCTTAATATAAGTATTGAATAAATTATGTTCTAAATTAAATTATTAATAAATTATGTGGTCATGATTTTGTTGTAAAACTCTTAGACATAAGCTATGTATTTTATTAAATAAATTATTTTATTAATCTAATAAATTTTAAAATTTAAAGTTAAGAAGCAGTCTTTATATTTTTTAGCCAAACAAGTTTTGTATTCTTAATTCTTTAAAAACTATCTTAAAGTGCAAAGTATCCAAACGAATTTTCAGTTTTCAAACACTTTCAAAACACTTCTCAGTTCTTAATCTTCAAAACAGTTCTGAACAGCTAAAAACACAAAACAGCTCCCAAACTCACAGTCGCTTTGTCATAGTTGTTCATATTTCGTTTTTGTTGTCATCATTCAATTTCCATCACCTTCACCCGCGGCATTTGGTTGGAGTTGCACCAGTGACCGATGTGCTTACTTGCCAAGGATTACTTGACAATCCTTGAAACGCCCCGACCCGTATTTACCGTACACAGTAAACACGTGCCGGAACTGTGACAACCCAGCCCAAGCATACAGTGTGAACTACAATAACTAGGCCCAACGGCCCAAAATAGTAAAACATCATAAATAATAAATCTCGGCCCAATGGCCCAAAAATAGAAAAACTATGCACAGCGGAAGACTTTAGACTCACATGACACTGTATGCGACACATGCAATCTATGGATCCAAGCCTGTCCAAGGGATACGCTTCAGCTTGCCCGGTACGTTCCTGCACTATAAACAACTCTTCCTACGGGATGAAACCCCGCAGGCGAGGGGTGAGTCCGAAACGCTCACCGACGAAAGATAAACAATGATATATTCAACCATAACACTTTCGAAGTAAAACAACAATCACAACGACAGGCAAATAATCACGTCACAAGGAAACTATCACAACCATCATAACAGTGGAATACAACTCAAACAACACATCAGAGGAAACTCACTAAATCATATCTAAGCCATGACCATCTATACTGACTATACCATACACTAGTGCCCGATCAGGACACTTCAACTCTGCCACATGAAGGGTAACCGACCCAGTCTCAACAGACTATACTACACACACTCTGGTCCTGACAGACTATACTCCACTAAGGTTCCTCATCGTATGTTGACTTACCGCTACTATGCTAGCTGATCATCCAACCCGGTACCAAAACAATCTCATCATCTCGTGAGCCTCGCTCACCGGGTAGCCGGCAACCAGCACGGACCANTGTTCTTCCTGGAAGACCATGGGACACTGAGGACTTCCTACTACGGCTCAGCAAATTCCGTGATGTTCTTCATCTCGGATAGGCTGCAGGAGTTCAACCTGGAGTCCACTTGCCAGACTGTGGAGCAAGGCGCTTACTACCAGCTCGCAATGACAGCCCAGAGCATACCCAGAATGACTCGGCTACCTCCAACCTGGCCGAAGGTACGTCTGCTGGTGTGGAACTGCAGAGGAGTTGCAAGACGTGCACAGGAGTTCTCGCGAACTCTGAGGGATTTGAAGAACCAGTACAAGCCCAATATGGTTCTTCTGAAGGAGACGCAGTGGCAACCACGAGACGATCATGGTCTCATCCCACTCCGGTTCCCACAAGCTAACCGGTTCGAGATTCCTGGCCAGCGCGACAGAGGCGGCATGTGGCTTTCTTGGAGCGACAGAGTCACGGTCAACGTCAACAGTGACGCAAACAGCTTCCGCGTCAACGTCGTCGCAAACCGTTGAATGTATTTCCCTTTTTATTAAATATCATGTAATATTTCTACTCGCAATCAATATATTAATATTTCTCTTTGTATCAAAATTTTAGCAATATTTATAATATTTGTATTTTCGCATATTATGGCATCATTTACCTTATGTGTGTATGCTCCGCGACAGCTGGCGTTCCTTGACTGGACCCATAATGCACTTAACTTAAATGATATAAAATAAATAACAACTGGAGCTAACTATGCAAACAAGGACTCAAACACACATAGACTGCCCGACAAGACCTAACGCCCGCTCCGCTACCAAAATGAAACGCCCCGACCCGTATTTACCGTACACAGTAAACACGTGCCGGAACTGTGACAACCCAGCCCAAGCATACAGTGTGAACTACAATAACTAGGCCCAACGGCCCAAAATAGTAAAACATCATAAATAATAAATCTCGGCCCAATGGCCCAAAAATAGAAAAACTATGCACAGCGGAAGACTTTAGACTCACATGACACTGTATGCGACACATGCAATCTATGGATCCAAGCCTGTCCAAGGGATACGCTTCAGCTTGCCCGGTACGTTCCTGCACTACAAACAACTCTTCCTACGGGATGAAACCCCGCAGGCGAGGGGTGAGTCCGAAACGCTCACCGACGAAAGATAAACAATGATATATTCAACCATAACACTTTCGAAGTAAAACAACAATCACAACGACAGGCAAATAATCACGTCACAAGGAAACTATCACAACCATCATAACAGTGGAATACAACTCAAACAACACATCAGAGGAAACTCACTAAATCATATCTAAGCCATGACCATCTATACTGACTATACCATACATTAGTGCCCGATCAGGACACTTCAACTCTGCCACATGAAGGGTAACCGACCCAGTCTCAACAGACTATACTACACACACTCTGGTCCTGACAGACTATACTCCACTAAGGTTCCTCATCGTATGTTGACTTACCGCTACTATGCTAGCTGATCATCCAACCCGGTACCAAAACAATCTCATCATCTCGTGAGCCTCGCTCACCAGGTAGCCGGCAACCAGCACGGACCATACCCAATCAACATCACAAACTGGTCCCCGGGTAGAATCACAACACAACACGGCAACAGTAGTCACCACAACAACTTGTAACCACAACTTCAACAATACTCAATATCTGATCAAAACGACAGGAGATACTCATCCAACAATTATCAAAGAAGCCAACAAGCAAAGGACAACTGG